>WNYA01000018.1:635792-836904 GCA_019512145.1 Engystomops pustulosus
CTCATGTCTTTCTATCTCATATCTGTCTGTCTCACGTCTGTCTGTCTTATGTCTTTCTATTTCATATCTGTCTGTCTCATGTCTTTCTATCTCATATCTGTCTATCTCATGTCTGTCTATCTCATATCTGTCTATCTCAAGTCTGTCAGTCTCAGGCCTGTCTGTCTATCTCATGTCTGTCTCATGTCTGCCTGTCTATCTCGTGTCTGCCTGTCTCATGTCTGCTCGTCTATCTGTTTCATATCTATCTGTCTCATGTCTGTCTATCTCATATCTGTCTGTCTCATGTCTGTCTATCTCATATCTGTCTATCTCATGTCTGTCTGTCTGTCCCATGTCTGTCTATCTCATGTCTATCTATCCACATTTGGTGTGCCACCATTTTTGAAGGAAATATTTGGAGGATTTAACGAACCCGGGGGTTGAGCACCCATTTTTTCCATACTGGTGCAGCTGAATTCTTTATGATTCTATCTATCTGTCTGTCTCATATCTATCTATCTATCTATCTATCTCCTATCTATCTATCTATCTATCTATCTATCTATCTCATATCTATCTATCTATCTATCTATCTATCTATCATCTATCTATCTATCTATCTATCTATCTATCTATCTCCTATCTATCTATCTATCTATCTATCTATCTCCTATCTATCTATCTATCTATCTATCTATCTATCTATCTATCTATCTATCTATCTATCTTTCGATCAGGAATGATTTTTAAAACACTTTCGTACTCTTACATTTGGAGGAATAATTTTGAAATTGCAGATATTCTATTGCACTTTGATCTCATAATCAATATTTTCTCTGGGTGTTTCCTCGCTATAGAAAATTCCTCTTCCTGAGTCTGAGTGGAATTTCTTGAGGGTACAGCGTCATTCTCCGGCCTCCCCCTTATTACCTGCACTAGTGATGTCCCCGGGGGCCCCCGTGATTGTCTTGGGGAGCGGCTAATTGAATCCGGCAGCTGTGGTGAGCGCAGACCATGTGCGGCGCCCGTCATCCGGTGCGTCATCTGCATAGAGGGAAGGAATAATTGTCTCTTGTTAAAGAGAACAGATTGGACTATAGTATAATCCATAATCTTTCAGACTATTATTTCTGGGCTAAATTCTTTTGGTATCAGATTTTTAAACCTTTACATTTGCATTCGTCAAAGCTTTATAACAGTTTGGGGGTCATTTATCTTTTTTGTCATTTCGATATTTTCTCTTATATTTGTGACTTTTTTTTTGTTTTTGCGTCTGATGTATCTTCAAAACCCAGATGTGGACACATGAAAAAAGTCACAATTTGGCACAAATCGCTGTAAAATTTCGCACTTTCAGAGAAAATAAACTCCAGTCCTGAGTTGGAAAAGTTTTTGAAGGGGTTTGCAGGAGGATTTGCAACTTTTGTGCACCTTTTTTTTAAAAAAAAAAGGTGCAAAGACAGACAAGCCTTGCCACGAAATTTTCCATGGCACTTTGCCTCTCCTGTTACTATGTGATACTACGTGGTAGCACTTGCAGATATTTGTGTAATATTATATCACAGTAATGTTGCCAGTGGCATTCATATTGGTGAATGGCACACGCTGACATCAGCTGGGCGCTGCCTTTTGTCATCGGGAAGTGACGATCCATCCAAAATGGCGGCACCCAGCACTTCCAGCATGTCAGCGCCACCAACACGTGGACATCATAGTAACTGAAGTATGAATATAATTAATGGCAACTTTGCCAGCACCGTTTACAGGTGGGGGGTGTCGAATGGGGTTTTACAATTAAAACCCAAATTTGAACGGGTCCACTCATGACTAGTGATCAGTGATCACCTGGTGATTGTCATACGGTCTCCCGATAAGGAGGTACATGAACTTTTCTTTTTTCTTTTCAACTTACATTTTATTTAAATTAATCTTTTTGGTATTAATACAGAGAAAACAAAAGTGAGCAAAATAAACGTTCCGCCAAAGTAACACTTTTGCTCAAGACACAAATAGTTCTCATCTAAAACATCAAAAGCAAGACACATAGGGGGTCATTTACTAAGTCGGATTGTCCCATGGCCACGCCCCTCGATTTGTGTCGCATGAAAGCTGTCGCGGATGCGCCACAATCCGATCACGTGCACCAAAAACCTGGGGCAAATTAGCGCAAATCACAATTATTCAGGAAACCCAACGGAAATGCGTCCGACGGACCCCTTAGTAAATGCGCCCCATGGAGTATTACATAAAGTCTGGCACATTAATACCTGAGTTATGGAGAAGCCCCTTCAAGTCTTTTACTTTTCCAGAATTCAGCCCTGTATAGTATTGTAATTTAATCGCTCACAATGTTTCTTACAATTTGTATCTGTATCATAGACAACATGTGCTGGATCATGGAGGCTCGTCATTGACTTTCCTATCAGGTAGCTCTTCATTTGCTGTAGCTTATTGCATTGTGGGGGGATTAAGCTTGTTAAACCTCTCACATGTCCCTAATCCCTCTATACTGTATGTATGAGCATTGCATAAACAATAATGCACCTTTAGGCAATGCGGCGCAGCATCTCATCCTCGCTGTCGAGGTACAAGAGGATGCGCTGACACATGATGTAATGAAATGATTTCTGTACCGCGGCTCTCATTGTCTCGGAAGCCTCTGAGTAAGGATTAGGAGGTATTTATAGATATAGGAAGCTCTCGCTGTATATCTGGTGCTGGAGACTCTCCATACCAATTAGTAAAACAAAGAAGACGACCTGCGAGGACAACGTGCCACTCATAGGGGAGCTTCAATCCTCCTATAATTTTACCTTGATGGACAGCGGAATACGAGAGCTTCATAGTCTCAGCACGGAGCTGCACAGATGACATAAGATTATTTTTTTATTTTCGGCTACATTTACCGTATATACTCGAGTATAAGCCGAGGCCCCTAATTTTACCACAAAATACTGGGAAAACTTATTGACTCGAGTATAAGCCGAGGGTGGGAAATGCATTGGGCACAGCCTCCCCAGTATATAGCTAGCCAGGCTCTGCCCCAGTGTATATAGCCAGCCAGCTCCTGCCCCAGTGTATATAGCCTGCCAGACCCTGCCCCAGTGTATATAGGCTGCCGCTGCTGCCGGACAGATCGCACAGAAGATATACAGGGGTCACCGGAAAGGTGAGTTTAGATATATTTATTTTTTTGACTCGAGTATAAGCCGAGTTTGGGTTTTTCAGCACATTTTTTGTGCTGAAAAACTAGGCTTATACTCGAGTATATAAGGTATCTGTAATCTTCACTTGTTTCATGGACGAACACAGATATCCATAAGCCCTTGTACACAGAGATGGATTAGGCATTTTGGGGACCTCAAGAAAAATTACATCTTGAGGCCCTCCGATTTAATGGACTCCCTCGGTTATATGCAATGCCTTTTCTTTCCCCTACCATTCTAGATATTTCCCACGTGTAATAAGAAGAAGGACAGGAGGTGGATGGTGGTGCTAGTCACATTAAGAGGTGGACAGAGAGTTAGAAGGTCTTCATCCCTCTCCTCAATTCTTTCCCAAGCCAACTGTTATTTTAAGACCCGATCCAGTGAACTTCTACTCCCTTGGTGGGTGGTGTCTCTGGTCCCCAGGGTTTGATGCAGTAACGTGGGCTGTATAATTGGGAAAACCGCCCTTGCCTGTACATAAACCTTAAATTATAAGCATTTGTTGGCTTTTGTCAATCCCATCCTGGATACAGTACCGTAGACTTGGCCGTAAAAGATCCTCTGGTGGGCCCAGGCTCTAACCTAATACTGGACCCTAGAGATGCAGTGGAAGAGAGTCAAATTTAGAAGCAAGTAGAGACAATTTCCTTTAGGATGAGGAAGGGTGAAAAATTTTATCTGTAGACCCAAGGAACCTCAATCCAACACTACTTGGATAGCAGTCATAAATGGTGGCCAGTGAGGATCTACAAGTATGGGTGGTTTAGTATCTCAGATCCCCCTGTAAGGTCCCTTGAAACAAATAGATAAAGCAGGAGCCTCTTCTTTGTCTGTAGTTTAAGAAAGAAATTTGCTAAGCCTCTCCCTTCAGTCAACTGGACTGTGACTTTACTATGTAATTCCTCCTTTTCAAAAGATGCCACGGTTATTTCTCCATTATTGTTTGGATATCACAAGATGGCTGCCATAGGAGCTATTGTCTCTGAGAGTCCAGATCACACTAGAGCTAGGCTTCATGATTTGGAGAAAGGTGATAAAAGTCATTTAGTCCACTATTATCTATCCAGGGGGTGAGTCTTGGGCTTTCACACTATACATACTCTAAAAACTGTGGTGGCCATTTTTTGACACTAGAATGAACAGAGGTATAAGCTCTCGAAGGGAGGGCACAGGAATGTTTACTGTACATTGGTTATGTGTGGTTACATTTTAACTTTGGATAGGAGAACACCTTTAAAGGGATGTACCCGCGAAGACAAGATTCTTAAATGTACTCGGGATAACAAAATATCACATTCTCTAATTCTCTATTATTAACAAAAATACAGCATTTCACAAATATAATTCCCATCTGTCTCAGTGTACACAATTTTCTTTGCCCCTAGACCAGACTCTTGATCTTCTGAGCTTAGGGTCAGCAGACATCTTGTTCTTCTGTCTGATGCTGCACTGAGCTGAGCTCCCACCCTTGCATTCCAGGATGAGCTCACACACACACAGACATGCTGCCGGCAAACAACATCAGCATTGTGAGGAGAGTAAAGCTACAGACAGATAAGATCTTTATCCAGGAGAGGGAGGTATATAGCAGTGCCGTGTTTGTTATTAGTGAGTTAGCAGAGCTGAGAGTGTCATTGTGTGTTATATCCATCTCAAGGATCTCATCATCTCTCATCTCTGATCTATCTTATCTCTCTTGCTATGTGTCAGATACTAGTACAATGTTCAGAAGCTAAATAAAAGTGTAGATAAACCTGTACCCTGATAATCTAAGCACATTGTCAGCACACAGCATCTCACAGCACAGAGGGATCATAAAGTGTCTGCTCAAAGATTCCCTGCTTACACTCTGGAATCTTACACTGACCATCACTGAGTGATAGAAGCTGAAACAGCAATACAACTGACTACAATTGTAAAATAAGGGATTACAAATGATCTTTATTGTGTAAACATCATTGTAAACATATTGTGTTAACCTCTACTAAATGTGTTTAAGGAAACTATTGTTATAGCCCAGTAATTTCAGGATATTTCAGCTACACTGTTGCCCGATGCTCACTTCTGGAAGAAACAAGAACTCAATGTCAGATCTTTTGCACAACATCAACGTTCGATGAACACCACAGGCACCCAATGAACCCTACTGATTTTTAATGAGGTCTGTTGGCTTGTCTCGAGGTGACTGCCACTTTGACAGGCGAAATAGCTTTGCATGTGGCGCTAATTTTCTCATCAAACATGGCAGGATCTGCTACGGAGGCTTCCAATAGGACAGAACCTGATTATCAGGATTGACTTTTTTTTTCTATTTTTGGACATTCCGCATCTTATGTGTTAACAGGAGAATTATCCATCACTTGTCCGGAGCCCACGGTCATGTCAAGTGTCAAGCGATCTGGTAGTCAAATGCGTCTATTACTCCTGGACGGGAAGGACATCATGAACATGTACACGCAGCGCCGAGAGTTGTGTTGGTTTTCGGGGGAAATCTGCCACACGGAGGCTTAGTAACTTAATAAGTTTTCTGGGTGTCTTTTCGGAGACGCGCTCACATTTCGGAGTCTTGATGGATGGGGCCTTATGCCTCTGGAGCGGAGTAGGTATATTTCATTCAAATGTAATCCCCCCGTGATTTGTTTTCGGTGTTAGGTGTCTAATGATTTATGAAAAGCTTTAAAAAACCCTACAGTAGCGATCACTTACAGCTCCTTTACTACCGGAGATTTATGGCACCGTGGAGGAATATTGCATGAGAGGCAGATGTAAAGTTCACATCTGCTGTGACATCCATATCAATGAGCCGATGACAGCTGTCACCACCATGTAGAAGACATGTTTAACCCCTGCCGGAATTGGGAACGGCAAATTTGTATTCCTTGGCTTCACGATCATCTAACTACGACTTAACACACTAATGGTTGTCCACCACAGAAGCCATGTAGATCTATCTTGGGGGCTGGACACATGTCCATCTCCTACGTGGACCAACATAGACATAGAACATGGAGCCGGAATAGCTACCTGCTCTCTATAGTGGCCAAGAGCTTTAACTGCAGTCACGGCTCACAATTCAATGAAAGCCGCGTGCTCTGTCTACCTGAACTGCTGAGTGGGGCAAGGGTCAGGGGTTGTTCAGACATCGATAGCCTATCAACTCTAATATATGGACACAAAAAACAAGAAAATCCATTGAAGTGCCGATTCTGTGTGCACATACAATAGCTTAATATTTTCACAGAAAGGTAGTAGGACATTACATAGTCCAATCAGGGAGGCTGTGGAGAAAACTGCAGCTCATAGCACATGTCTACATGGAGGAGACTGTGGAGTAACACCAGAGATTTTACTCCAATGTCTTCACTGTACAATGTGCAGCATAATATGTATATAATGGTGCAGATCCTCCATTCTTTAGTGTATCAGGTCGGATAATTGGGCCCCCTGACACTACGGGCCCTGTAGTAGCTGCTAAAGCTGCTACCCCTGTAGTTATGCCCCTTTGTAAAAATGAACTTTGTATTTAAGCCAATGTTAGACGTATCAATCATATATAGAGCTGAGCTGCTGTAACATTTTAGAGGTATCTAATATACTTATGAGCTGAGCCTGTATATCTGAGCTGCCATGATAAAGGTATCAACTATAAATAGAGCTAATGGACTGTATCAAAGCTGCCAACATAGCATTATCAGATACAGAGCTGACAATCTTTATCTAATCTTCCATCATAGGGGTATCAACCATACATCAACTGTATCTCATCTGCCAATATAGATGTATCTACCATGTGTGTATCTAAGCATCCATCATAGGGGTATCAACAATACAGCAACTGTATCCCATCTGCCAATATAGATGTATCTACCAAATGTGTATTTAAGCTTCCATCATGGAGGTATCAACCATACAGCAACTGTATCTCATCTGCCAATATAGATATATCTACCATATGTGTATCTAAGCTTTCATCATGGAGATATCAACCATAGAGCAATAGTGGGGCACAATAACTAAGGGTCCGAATCACGTTTTTCCGTCAGTTCTTACGAATTTTTCCATTTTGCGGCGTTTTGTGCCAAATTGCCCGGAATGTTGGCGCACGCAATCGGATTGTGTTGCATCGGCGCCGGCTTCCATGCAACGAAAATCGGGGGCGTGGCCATCGGAAAACCTGACGGATTCTGAAAAATCACGCTATTTAAAAAAAAAAGTGTCGCTTGACCCACACTTACATGCACCAGGAAGAAGCGGGTGAACTCCGGCGGACCTCGGAAGCAGCAGCGACACCTAGTGGATATCGGGCGCACGACCTTAGTGAATCGCCGGTAGACCCAAATCCTCGTCGGAGAACACGCCGCTGGATCGCGACTGGACCGGGTGAGTAAATGAGCCCCATTGTCTCATCTGCCAATATAGATGTATCTACCATATACAGTATGGAGCTAAGCGGCTGTATCTAAGCTGCCATTACACATGACTGATAAGTCTCCATTATATCCGTGTCTGGAAAATAATACAATCCTCGACCTTTGTTTGGTGCGATAGTTCTGAAAACTGCAGCCGCGCAACAGAACAGAACATGATAGAAGGTTAAACATATATTTATCTAGTAATAAAAGGGAAAAAAGGTGGATTTAGTCCCATTTGGCGTAACAGGAGTGGAAGCGGCTGATCCTTTCATCTCTTAGAATATGTACATGTATTATTTAAATGATACATTGGAAGTAAAGGAAAAGTCAGAATATTAGGGCCTAATGTCTGGGTATTATATATTAATAATGAGTCGGCTGAATACTGATGTCTCTGAGCTGTAATCATATTCCCTGCGCCAACCAAACCCAATCTGAGATTAGTGTCAGGGGGGATTCTCCATGCTCCCTACGGATCAGACACAAGGAGAGGAAATGTTTTTTGTTGAAAAATAACATTTGGATAAACTTTTTGCTGCTTCAGATGTGAATTCGGCTGATTTGTTGTATCTTTGGATGTTTTATCCTTACAGGGGGACTATAGGTGACTATAATGTACTATATACTGGTCCACACACTTCCGATGCCCTTGGCCCTACCTCCCACCAATATACAGGTAACTATAGGGATACCAAAGTAGAGCAGGTATAAAATATCTCATAGTCATATCTAAAGGGTTTTTCCCACAAAGCAAGTCTACATGATAGGGCCTAACTTGCTGATCAATGATGGAACCCTACGGACAACCCCAACGGGGTCCGATGTACCCCCATCACACCCCCTCGTCAGCATGGTGCTCTGCCGGCTTCTCCTGTGGACAGGGACTAACTTGCTGATCAGTGATGGAATCCTACGAATCATGAGAAAGGTGGTCCAATGTACCCCCATTGCACCCCCTCTTTAGTATGGCGCTCTGCAATCTTCGTCAGCTCCAGATCGTTGGGGCAGCCCACGCATACGTGAGCGGCTTCTTGAAATATGGCTTTAGATTCCAGGATTGTAGCTTTTCCAAGTGAACTTGGGGAGTGTCCTCACACTGCTGTGCGCTGTTCTCTCTCCGCAATCAGTGTTAGGTATTGTAAAGACCATCTTCAGGTACACATTGCTTGAGGGTTCATAAGTCTTAAAGGAGTATAGGTAAAAGTGTCCAGCCTATGGCCGGCGGCCTGTATAGCATTATTTTCACATGCAGTCATTATACCGCGCCTCTCCATACAAAACTTATGATCGTGGATCGATATCTGATGTATCCGCAAAAAAAAATAATAAGCTTCACTGTACAAAATGTGAGTGCCGAGTGATTGTTAGATAGGGATTACGGGCGGTACCCTACTCCAGCACCATCTTCCCCAGAAGAGTGACATATATGACTACCTACTGTTGTTAGTAGCAGCAGGACTGTGAAATATGGATTTCTATTCTAGGATTGTAGCTTCTCCAAGTGCACTGGGGGCGTGTCCTCATGTTGCTGTGTTCTTTACGTTGAACTACTCTACAGCCTCTTCTCTCCACTCTTATAGGAGGCTGTGGCAAACTTCAGGTTTATTACTGTAGCAGTCACTCAGTGAAGAGGATAGTGCCTATGGAGCAGTTCATTGCACAGAACACAGAGCACAGTAGTGTTAGGACATGCCCCTAGTACACCAAGTCCAGTTACAATCCTGGAATCCACAACTAGTTAGATTAGCCCCCATAGTTCTACTAGCTTTTCTTATAACTCAGTCAGTCCACATCCAAAACACATAAAAAATAACAAAAAAACAGCTCACCCGCTCCTGGTAGCCAAGTGTACGGACAGTGTGTGGATCCAACGAGATACAACTGAAAACATAGAAAGAAAAAATCCAGCTTCACATTCACCTGATGTATTGGCAAAGTTTATAATACATACAGTCTAATATATATAACTATATATAATACATAAACAGTGTGACGCGTTTCACCTTAGTCTTGATCTTCACTTAATGGCACATTATTTAAAAAAATCTAAACAGAGTGGATGCAGAGGGGGCGTGGTGTCTGCCTCCATCACATGATGGCTAGGGGGAGTGACCGCCATCCCATGTGATGGAAACTTACTTTATTAGCACCAAACTTGACAAAATCTATACAGTGGGGATGCAAAGTGGGCGTGGTCTCTGCCTCCATCACATGATGGCTTGGGGGCCAAAAAATGATGGTCCTAGCAACAACAACGTTATGAAACACATGCATCATCTTACTGCAAACATTAAAAGCATGCAGTGTCCTTAAAAACTACAAAAAGTTAAGCCCTTCCTACCTGACTTATACAAATTGCATTGGGCAGTTTACGGTAAACGATGCCAAGGTATTTATAACTATCCCCAATCTCAAAGGTCATCAATCATAATGGCGGACACTTCCCATGTCTTTCATTCCTCGCTTATCCACCATCTCTTTGGTCTTATCAGTAATCAAACACAACAAATTAGTGTCAATCCACTCCACAAAGGGGTCAATCACCCCTCGAAATTCGTCATCCATGGAATTGATCTGTGGATACGGTCTAACTTGCTGATCAGTGATGGCACCCTATGGATCACGAGAACAGGGGTCCAATGTACCCCCATTGCACCCCATATCAGTATGGCGCTTGGCAATCTCCATCAGCTCCATAGAGATAACCCGGGCAGCCCGCGCACATGCGCGACCAGCTGCTGCTGTAGTTAGGGCCCCCTCACTACTAAAGACTATTACCCGATGCACCCCTTTTCCTATAGACTATGACGTACTTGTCCCACACTGTGATATACAATCACTATAGTGTTACCAAATACTCTCCTATACAATGAGACTGCTATGTCCCTTCTCGCATAGATTATGGTTATCTTGTGCCCCCCACTCTTAAAAATGATGACTCCCTTCTGTCCACCCCCCTATTTATACCTTTTTATTTAGTATTATCTATTAATACATTATTGTATTACATGATGATATTATTATCATTGCTGTTATTATTATTAATATTATGTATTTGCAGAGCTTAGACTGAAGGTTCTTAGGACCCTCATTCCTATCAGTTCATCTGACGATGTTATTGCTGTGTAATGTCTTATTATTTGTCCCCATGATGTGTACAGCGCTATATAGAACTAAAGACGTAAAGAGCAGCATCAATTCCATGGATGACGAATTTCGAGGGGTGATTGACCCCTTTGTAGAGTGGATTGACACTAATTTGTTGTGTTTGATTACTGATAAGACCAAAGAGATGGTGGATAAGCGAGAAATGAAAGACATGGGAAGTGTCCGCCATTGATTGATGACCTTTGAGATTGGGAGATATAAATACCTTGGCATCGTTTACCTAAACTGCCCAATGCAATTCTGTGTAAGTCAGGTAGGAAGGGCTTAAATTTTGTAGTTTTTAAGGAAACTGATGCTTTTAATGTTGCAGTAAGATGATGCACGTGTTTCATAATGCTGTTGTTGCTAGGACCATCATTTTGGCCCCAAGCCATCATGTGATGGAGGCAGAGACCACGCCCACTTGCATCCCTACTGTATAGATTTGTCAAGTTTGGTGCTAATAAAGTAGTTTCCATCACATGGGATGGCGGTCCTCCCTCTAGCCATCATGTGATGGAGGCAGACACACGCCCCCCTTGCATCCACTCTGTTTAGATTTTTTAAATAATGTGTCATTGTCATTAAGTGAAGATCAAGACAAAGGCTGAAACGCGTCACAATGTTAGATATATATAGTTATATATTATTATACTGTAGTATTATAAACTTTGCCAATACCTCAGGTGAATGTGAAGCTGGTTTTTTCTTTCTATGTTTTCAGGTATCTCGTTGGATCCACACACTGTCCGTACACTTGGCTACCAGGAGCGGGTGAGCTGTTTTTTTGTTATTTTATGAGTTTTGGATGTGGACTGACTGAGTTATAAGAAAGCTAGTGAACTATGGGGGCTAATCTAAGTAGTTGTGCAGAGGATTCCAGGGTTGTAACTGGACTTGGTGTACTAGGGAAATGTCCTAACACTATGTGCTCTGTGTGTGCAATGAACTGCTCCATAGGCACTCCCTTTTCACTTAGTGACTGCTACAGTAATAAACCATGAAAGTTTGCCACAGCCTCCACAAGAGTAGAGGGAGGAGGCGTAGAGTAGTTCAATGTAAAGAACAAAGCAACATGAGGACACACCACATGCACTTGGAGAAGCTACAATCCTAGAATAGAAATCCATATCCACGTCCTGCTCCTACTAACAAACAGTAGGTAGTCATATATGTCACTTCGGGGAAGATGGTGCTGGAGAAGGTACCACCCGTAATCCCTATAAACAATCACTCGGCACTCAACATTTATCATGAAGTTTATTTATTTTATTTGCGGATACATCAGATATCGACCAAACCATAAGGTTTGTATGGAGAGGCGCGGTATAATGACTGCATGTGAAATAATGATCTATACAGCCGCCGGCCCATAGGCTGGAACTTTACCTATACTCCTTTAAGACTTATGAACCCTCAAGCATGTGTACCTGAAGATGGTCTTTACATACCTAACACAGATTGCGGGAGAGAACAGCGCACAGCAGTGTGAGGACACTCCCCCAGTTCACTTGGAAAAGCTACAATCCTGGAATCTAAAGCCATATTTCACAATCCTGCTTCTACTAACAACATACACAAAGGTCTGATTACATATCTCTCCGGGGACAATACCTAACACTGATTGCGGAGAGCACAGAGCACAGCAGGGTGAGGACACTCCCCCAGTTCACTTGGAAAAGCTACAATCTGGAATCTAAAGCCATATTCACAATCTGCTTCTAAAACAAACATAACAAAGGTCTGCTTACAATCTCTCCAGAGACAATATCTAAACACTGATTGCAGAGAGCACAGAGCACGAGCAGGTGAGGACACTCCCCCAGTTCACTTGGAAAAGCTACAATCCTGGAATCTAAAGCCATATTTCACAATCCTGCTTCTACTAACAACATACACAAAGATCTGCTTACACATCTCTCCAGGGACAATACCTAACACTGATTGCGGAGAGCACAGAGCACAGCAGGGTGAGGACACTCCCCCAGTTCACTTGGAAAAGCTACAATCCTGGAATCTAAAGCCATAATCACGTCCTTCTGCTACTACAACATACACAAAGTCTGATACACATGTCTCCAGGGACAATACCTAACACTGGCTGCATTCTGCAGGTCACACCTGCTGACAGGTTCCCTTTGAATGTACATAGAACCTCTAAAATGTAACGTCATGTGTGATATAATTTATTAGTATTTATTATTATTATTCCCCTATTTAGCTATGTTTTGTGAGACTACATGAATAGCTGTACAGGCGTCCCCAGGTACGTACAAGATAGGTTCCATAGGTTTCTTCTTAAGTTGAATCTGTATTAGTTGTGAAACTGTATATTTTATCTTGTAGATCCACACAAATATTTTATTTGCTGCAGTGACAATGGAAGTTTCCCAAATTTTTTGCTGTAATTGGACCAAGGATTATCAATAAAGCTTCATTACAGACACCTTACAGCTGATCATTGCAGTTTGGGACTATAGTAACATCCAGAGACTTCACAAGAGTCACAGGGGCAGTGGGGTCGTCTGTAACTAGGAGTCATCTGTAAGTCAGGTTCCTAAGTAGGGGACCGCCTGTAAGCAAGGAGGGAGCCCATATACACGTTGCATAGGGGGGTCGTTGATTTTCCTTTGGTAATTTACATATATAAATGTATCCAATTCTGATCATTTCTTCATTATGATACTTTGATTTCTCTTCTAGGTTAATCTATTTGTATTATATAACAATAACCACACAATGGAACACAAAGAAAAACATGATACAAAGGAAAATTTCTAAAATAATCCTCCACCCCGGTACACGGTGACAGCGTCTGTAAATCTGGGAGTGGAAGCAGGACACAGATCACATATATCAAGATGTCTTCTCTCACCTGCTTTACAGTAGGACCCTCAGGGATTTACACATAGCTCCCCCTATAAAATAACATGGATGCAAATTCAGATGGTGTCTCCTGTGGTCTTCTCCTATAACGATCCCATCACCATAACAAATGGGAAAGAAAGAAGAATGAGAGAAAGGTCAAGCTCGAGGGCTGAGATGTGGGCAGTTTAACACAGAGGACATGTTTCATTGAAAGGGTTGCAGATTCATAGATAATGTCAGGACTGAGCTGCCAAACACCTGAGACGCCCAGGAATTAAACACATCCTAAAAGACGGAGACACAGCTGCATCATTGTGTCTCAACAACTTCTGCTGCCCTTCTTGTCGCCCCCCCCCCCTCCTCACCCTTCCCTACAATATCATTGGTGGTCCTATCATAATGATAAAGATCCGAAAGATACAGAATATGTAACATACAAAATCTCACTACTCTACGTTGTTTATGTGGTAACAAAGAAGAAAAAAAAACATGGCCTCAAATATTTTAGAAAAAAAATCTAATAATATACTATTTTCTTAGTCGATAAAGTTGAATAAAACGCAGATCCATCAAGGTCCATCTTAGAGTCCTATCATCTGGAGAAAAGCAAAAACATCCTAAAAAGATGACACTAATTGGTCCATACTAAGGAAACATAATTTTCCTGACTCTAAATATGGCAGTTAGAATAATTCACTGGATCAACATTGTTTACATTGTGATGTTATCACCACCTCTTCCAAATTCGGAATTGGAGCTCAGGTTCAGAGCCAGGGATTATGACTGCTTGAGGAGCTAAGGTTCAGAGCTCAGTGGGTGGTACCTGAATGAGAGGCACAGGTTCAGAGCTGAGGATTATGACGCTGAGGAGATGTATGTTCAGGCTCAGGGGGCGGTACCTGAATGAGGAGCCATGGTTTCAGAGCTCAGTGGATTATGACTGCTTGAGGAGCTATATGTTCAGAGCTCAGTGGGTGGTACCTGAATGAGGAGCCACAGGTTCAGAGTTCAGAGGATTATGACGGTTTGAGGAGCTGCAGGTTCAGAACACATTGGGTGGTACTAGAAGGAGGAGCTGCAGGTTCAGAGCTCAGAGGGTGTTCCTGCTATAGCTGCTGCAAGTTTGGAACTCAGGTGGATTCCCCTGCCTTTGGAGCTCCAGGTTCGAGCATGGCTGGTGTTTCGTGGACCTACAGGTTTAGAGCCTAGTGAGTCTTTCCTGGATCAAAGCTCATATATATAATAATTTTTCATAATTTTTGACACAAGTTATAATTTTGCAATATACCGTAATATGTGGACATTTCACAGTTTTATGTGTCCTATAGCAAGAAGGAACACAGGCTTCAAGACATGTCCAACCTAACCTATATGAGCTGAAGGTTCAGACATTCTTGTTTCCTTCATTTGGAGCCACGGATCAGAGCTTGGTGGATGTTTCCATCATGTGGTGCTACAGGTTCAGAGATGCTGGGTGGTGGTGTTTCCTTCACATGGAACTACAGTTCAGAGTTTAGGGAGTGTTTCCATCAGTGAAGCTCTGGTTCAGGGCTCAGTTGGTGTTTTTTCATGCGGAGCTACAGATTCAGAGCTTAGTGGTGTTTCCTTCATGTGGAGCAATAGGTTCAAAACTTAGTGGGTATTCTTTATGTGAAGCTACAAGTCAAGCTTGGTGGGTGTTTCCTTCAGTGGAGTTACAGGTCAGAGCTCAGTGGTTCTGCGTTCTTGTGGAGCTAAAGGTTCAGAGCTCATTGTGTGTTTTTCTTCATGTGTAGTTACGGTTCACTTCCTCGTGAAGTACTGTCTCATACACATCTTCTATCAATGGTTTAGCAAAAATCACAAGCTCTACAGTTGTCAGGGGGGGTTAGCAAAGTACATAAGGGTCATATGTGACCACAGGATTAGACTACAAACAAGGTCTGTAGCCCTAGAGTAGATTCGTATTTCAATGTAACATAGCTCCGCACCAAGGTGCTGTATACACAAGTGAAATTTTTCAATCGAATTGTAAAGTGCTTATTTTTCTGAATTCAATGGAAGACGCAATGTTGGAACATCCATTTGCTAAAAAAAATCCATCTAATAAGCTGAGAAGGATGAGAAGCCGCTCGGAGTTATCAAGCGTTGTCGTTCCCCATCTCAGCCCATGTTACTAACCAGACTTATAAATTCATAGATTTGAGTGGGAAAAGCTCTTTAATTGAATCTCCCAGCACCGGATGGTTGTGAACGCTACCAATCTTTTATGGACATGATTAATGATGGCACATGGAGGAAAGTTACAATCCTACCTTTCATTTATTACAATGTATTTACACTGGGGGATGGGGGTACCGCCATGCACCGGCGCATACCCCGGCTTATGATAACGATGATAGAAAACGAAAATTCCAAATTTCGACATGGCTTGAAATCTCAGTAATGGTCTGTCTCTGGTGATCCGCTTTTTATCCCTCCCCCGCTCTTCATATGTGCTAATTGCAAGTTATTAATATACTAAAGGAACATGAAAGAGAATAAACAGCTCATGAACTTTCTTCAAAGGAAATCAATATTTTCCCCACAGAGAA
Organism: Engystomops pustulosus; assembly: GCA_019512145.1. NCBI lineage: Eukaryota > Metazoa > Chordata > Amphibia > Anura > Leptodactylidae > Engystomops > Engystomops pustulosus. Next base: position 651,984 of record WNYA01000018.1, read on the forward strand.
TGAAATATCCCAGACTTATTTCATATTCTTGTTAGATTGCAAACAGTTTATCGCTTATTATAGAATGGAGTTCTGTCAGATACATTGGAATCACAAGTGTAACCCTTGATATCCAGTGTGGCTAACTTCAAAGGTTCATTCATTTCCATGTTGTTTCATTTATAATATATCAAAGCTACAGCATAAAGAGCACCCAATCCTTTGCCTTATTTGATGCCTTAAAGCTCAAGTTAAATTTGGCCCCTGCATCCAACACTAGAGGGAGCTGTGTACATCTCTCTTTCTCTACCTTCGCCCTCATCCAATGCACATCTATAATGAGGGGATGGTGTTTAATATCTAATATGTTCTTCCGATTTAAGTGACCGGTTGACCTAATGGTTCTAGTGTAGAATAGTTCTTCCTGACCTGTGACCTATGGTTCTAGTTGTAGAATAGATAGTTCTTCCTGACCGTTGAACCTAATAGTTCTAGTTGTAGTATAGTTCTTCCTGACCTGTTGACCTAATGGTTAGTTGTTTAGAATAGTTCTCCTGACCTGTTGACCTAATAGTTCTAGTTGTAGAATAGTTCTTCCTGACCTGTGACCTAATGGTTCTAGTTGTAGAATAGTTCTTCTGACCTGTTGACCTAATGGTTCTAGTGTAGAATAGTCTTTCTGACCTGTGACCTAAGGTTTAGTGTAGATAGTTTTCGACCTGTGACCAATGGTTCTAGTTGTAGAATAGTTCTCCTAACCTGTTGACCTTAATGGTTCTAGTTGTAGAATAGTTCTTCCTGACCTGTTGACCTAATGGCTTCAGTTGTAGTATAGTTCTTCCTGACCTGTGACCTAATGGTTCTAGTTGTAGAATAGTCTTCCTGACCTGTTGACCTAATGGTTCTAGTTTAGTTGTTAGAAAGTTCTTCCTGACCTGGACCTAATGGTTCTAGTTGTAGATAGTATAGTTCTTCCTGACCTGTTGACCTAATGGTTCTAAGTGTAGAATAGTTCTTCCTGACTGTTGACCTAAGGTTCTAGTTGTAGAAGTTCTTCCTGACCTGTTGACCTAATGGTTCTAGTTGTAGAATAGTTCTTCCTGACCTGTTGACCTATGGGTTCTAGTGTAGTATAGTTCTCCTGACTGTTGACTAATGGTTTGAGTAGTATAGTTCTCCTGACCTGTTGACCTAATGGTTCTAGATGTAGTATAGTTCTTCCTGACCTGTTGACTAAGGCTTCTAGTTGCAGTTATGTTACAGTGGGAATAAATTCTCCAGCATGTAAAGTAAATCGACCATAAAAATCCACATGATAAACCAGGGACAGTTACTCACTTAGTTCTTCCTAACCAGAGTAAAGGGTCATGTGATGGGTCTGGTTCTGTTGTCTAGTAAAGAGTTGTTGGATTTTTTTGACTTTTTTGCTTTGGTTCTGGCTTTTCTTTCTCAGTGAAGATTTTGTCTGCTCATCGGATTCTCTTCTCGACTGGGTCATCGTTCTGTGATTGAAAGGCATCCTATAATGTGTGGACAATGAACTGGGAAGTTACACAAATTCACATGTGCCTGTGCCCTTACTAAGAGGAACCTTGCCCATGAGTAGGTGGCATCAGAAATCAGGTTCACAAGTTGAAGAAGCATTTGATAGAAACCTACAAAGTCTGTCCAGTTACTCCTGCTTTTCTGCATCTTATCTAACAGACTATGACTTGTTTCTCCATACACTGACCTTTGTCTGATTTCCATATTGATCCTATGCAAACTTTTCTGGTAACCTGGGTCCGCTGCCAAAGGATGAAGAAGGCGCAGAAACCTTGCGTCCATCATAAAGTCCAGATCCCTGTGAGAGGCCCAGGCTGCATACTTACCCTGCCTGACCCATATTCCATGTTGCTTTGATACCTCTTGTTTTTGTCGTACACGCGGCTGATACTTTCAGGAAGTCATGGGACCATCTAAACCAATAAGTGACCTCCTTAGACACTGGCGAACTAGAGTCCAGCTGGCCCCGGGACAAAATTCCTATGGCCCCCCCCCCCTTCCCACACTTTACACTAAAAAAAAACCCCAAACCCTTTCTGACTAACCGATATTATTCGTGATTATTACATATGCTGCCCCCCCCCACAATTAATATTTATATACTGTCCCCCCATAATACATTATTAAATATACTCCCCCCCCCCATCAATACCCCCATTAATTTTACATATTCTACCCCCCACAACTTAATTATTACATTATTCTACCCCCCACCCCACAATTAATTATTACAATTTCTGCCCACCCCCACAATTAATTATTCATAGCGAGGCGAGCACTAAAATGATCAGGGATACTCGTTTATTCGAGACAACTTTTCCCGTGCTCGAGTGCTGTCTCGATAACGAGCCCATTGAAGTCAATGGAGGACTCGAGCATTTTTCAAGGGGACCAAGGCTACTGACAGGGAACGCTTGGCCAAACACCGGGAACCTCAGAAAAGGATGGAAACACCACGGAAATGGAGAGGAAACTACAAGGGGCAGCATGCATGGATGCTCTGAGGCTGTTAATCGCCACCATTATGCCAAATATGGGAACAGCATGGGCATGACAGAGTGACAGAATGAAGCTAGATAGCATCTAAAACATCCAATAATTGACCCGACACTATAGGGGACGGCAGCAGGGCCAGCGGCGCAGCGGCAGGCTAGAGAGTGTCATGGCGACATACCCTAAATGACTCAGGCTTCAAAACCAATGGGTGGCAGAGAGGAACCAAGGAGGTGAGCAGAAGCGCTCAAATAATATCGCTACATGATAAAAGTTTGCCAGTTATTTTGTGGATTACACAGCAGGGTGGACAAAAGTAACATGGAAGCATGAAACAACCCCAAATTCTGCCTGACACAGCTGTTTGATAAGGGGACCATGTATGGAGGCAGTGAAACTAGTAGTAGATTAAAGGTGCTGCAGTTAAAACTAGTAGTTGGATCTTGGCATGGAGCTGGCACTCTGCTGCCGGCGAGTTTCGCCAATCCAAGCCCCTGTCTCTAGGTACTCCCCAAAACAGCACTCTAAGAACCTTTTGTTAAGATCAAGTGTAGTAGCGTTCTTATACGTTTGGGATATGGCGGGTGAGGGGAATGTAAACAGATGCGCAAGAAGCGCATGATGCGCATGGAGCGGCGCTCCGCTGCCAGGTGAGCTTTTCGCCAATCCAAGCCCGTCTCTAGGCTACTCCCCAACAGCAATTCTAAGAACCTTTTGTATAAGATCAAGGGTAGTGCGTTCTTATAAGTTTAGGAATATGCGGGTGAGGGGAAGTGAACAGATGCGCAAGAAGCGGCTGATGCGCATGGAAGTGGCGCTCCGCTGCCAGGGAGCTTTCGCCAATCCAAGCCCTGTCCTAGGCTACTCCCAAACAGCAATTCTAAGAACCTTTTGTATAAGATAAAGTGTAGTAGCGTTCTTATAAGTGGATATGCGGGTGAGGGGAATAATTAAACAGAGTCGCAAGAAGCGCTGAGAATAATATTGGTAAATGATAAAAGTTGCCAGTATATTTTGGAAACACAGCAGGGGGGGTGCGACAAAGTTAACAACTTTGATGTGAATCCATGAAAACAACCCAAATTGCCTGACACACCTCGTTTGATAAGGGGACGATGTATGGAGGCAGCTATATGGACGACGACTTTTGGAGGTAGCAATGGAGACAACGTGTGGAGGCTGCTATGGAGACAATTTAATTTGGATAGTGCTGTATGTGGCCAGTCCAAAAAAGTTTCAAACCAGAGGCAGGTAGGTGGCCCTCCAGAAAAATGAAATAGATTTGAGTGCCTGGTGTGGCAGTCCAAAAAAGTTTCAACCAGAGGAGCGGGTAGGTGCCTCCAGAAAATGAAATAGATTGAGTGCCTGTATGTGGCAGTCCAAAAAACTTTTCAAACCAGAGGCGCAGGAGGTGGCCCTCCGTATAAATGGAATAATTGAGTGCCTGTATGTGGCAGTCCAAAAAGTTTTCAAACCAGAGGAGCAGGTAGGTGGCCTCCAGAAAAATTGAATAGATTGAGTGCCTAGTGGCACTCCAAAAATTGTTTAAAACAGAGGACCGGGTAGGTGTGGCCTCCAGAAAAATTTGAATAGATTGAGTGCCGTATATGGCACTCCCAAAATTTGTTTAAAACAGAGGACCGGGTAGGTGGCCCTCCAGAAAAATTAAATGCATAAAGTACTATAGACTAGAGCCCGTGGGCTGTCAAAAAATAGCCAGTTTCCTGCTTCTTTACTGTACAAAAGGAGGGAGGAGGAGAAAGGAAAATGAGGAGGAGGAGGAGTGGATAAATTATTCAGGTGAGATTCCTTCACCTGGTGGAGATTGGAAATATAGAAATCCAGGCTTTATTCATCTTAATAAGCGTCAGCCCTCAGCGCTGTCAGTCGACAGGCGTGTACGCTTATCGGTGAGAGGCCACCAGCTGCACTGAACACCGCTCGGACAAGACGCTAGCGGCAGGGAGGCAAGAACCCCAAGGCGACAGCGCAGTTCGTGCCCACATGTCCACGCTTTGAAACCAGTGCTTGTAGGGAGCGGTGTGATCACTTTAGGCGAGGATGGTCAGCTACGTACTCCCTCACCATTTTCGTAAAGATCAGCCTACTCTGCGAGACTGGGGAAAGTGACAGGTCCTTTGCTGGGGTGACATAAAGCTGGCAAAAGCCTGGTAAAGCGTACCCTTGCCAGTGCTGGACAGCTGCCTGCTCGCCTACTCTCCCTCACTATGGTCCCGCAGAACACGCACTCTGCCGCTAGCGCTGTCAGAAGGGAAAATACGTTTCAGCTTGTGAACCGGGCTGCTGGTATTTATGCATTCTCACACTCCTTCTCTCCGGGAGAGAGTGGAAAGATTTTGTTGTACGTGGTCCAGAGAGTGAACACCCAGTAATCGTGCTGGAATAAATTCTTTGAACGCGAGGGTCACGGGATAGGCAGCCTAGCTTGAAATCTGCCATATGCGCCAGAGTACCAACGCGTAAGAATCACTCCCCCTCACTGGCCTGACTGTCCATTTCCTCCCCTCCAACTCCTCTCTTCTGCCCATACACGCTGAACAGTGAAGGACTCAACAATGGTCCCCTCTGTTGTTCCGCCAAAATTCCCTCTCTTCCTCCTCATCCTCCTCACCTCCACTCTCGATATGCGCTGAGGAAAAAGACTCAGGGTGCTTTGGCTATTCAACAAGGGAATCTTCTTCCCCGTCTTCTTGTGACGAGCGCAAAAGCTTCCGACTTCATGTGATCAAGGAGTTTTTCAACAGGCCCAAGAGCGGGAGGTGAGGCTGATATGGCGGCATCGCCACTGACCATCGTGTGTGACTCCTCAAGTTACTCAGCACCTGACAGATATCAGACATCCACGTCCACTCCTCCATTGTAGACTTGAGGAAAGCTGAACTGACCTGACTACCAGTTCTGTGGAAGTTGACATCTGGCAGTTTACAATCGCTCGGCGCGCTGGTAAACTCTGGATAACATGGTCAGTAATACCACTTTTGGGGTTACATAGGGAGGAGTGAATATTTACTGGTGTGTACATGTTCAACAGTTTGTAATTTATGCTCTGGATAATTCAAACCTCTATATTGGCAGTATATAGACAAGCACCTATTTAGAAATTAGGCCAATTAGGCCAATTTACACATGAAAATAAAGTAGCAACGTCTTATTAAATATATGCATGACATTACAGATATAATAAAATACAAGATAAAACAGGGAAGGGGAATTATGCAGTGCAGGATGGGGGGGTGAATGAAGATGGAAATACATCACAGATGGATAAATCCAAATCAAACGTGGGACATCAGTGGGGGGGGGGTGCAAGGATCACTTAATATCTAAAGTGCACAATGCACTGTGTGGCAATTCCCCCCAGACGAAGGCTAGCGCCGAACGCGCGTTGGGGATCTCCGGTCCGTGGCACACTTGGGACATATCAGACACTAGGGGTAAGCAATGTTCTTCACCTTTTTGAATGCACTTTGGCTTAATAGGAGAAATATACCTGTACCTTCTCCCAATATGCACAGCAACTTTGACTGGCCTGTTGAGACATTGTGGCAAGCCATTATTTGCATTGTGCACTTAGATATTAAGTGATACCTTGCACCCCCCCCCCACTGAGTCTCCCACGGTTATTTGATGTATCATGTGATGTATTTCCATCTTCACCCCCATTCCGATGACCTGCATTATTCCCCTCCCCTGTTTTATCTTGTATTTATATATATATGTAATGTATGCATATATTAATAAAGACGTTGCTACTTTATTTTCATGTGTAAATTGGCCTAATTCTAATAGGTGCTTTAAACATGGTTAGTGTTGAATTCCACCTCGCTGGGCAAGTCGCACAACAGTCGGTGAGCGGGCAGTTGGAGGCGGCGCGCGCTGCGCCTGAGAGTGGCAGCATCGTGCTGGACTTCCTGAAAATGCGCACAGATGCAGCGCACCTTGTGAGCAAATCAGACAGATTGGGGTATGTCTTGAGGAAACGCTGACTATCAGATTTAACAAAGGGCCAGGCATGGCCATTGTGTCAGTCTGCCGAGTGAGAGCCGCCACCAGGTTACGGCCGTTGTTCACACACAACCATGCCTGGGCTTCAGGTTCAGCGGTGCCGCCCACAATCAGTCTGCCGCCGTGATGCCCTATAGCTCTTGGGCGGTGTGCCTTTATCGCCTAGGCTCGCAGTTTGAGCACCGCCTGCTGTCGCTTAGCGACGGCACTGCTGCTGTGCCTAGAGCTACCGACTGATGGCGCCATGCCCACGGAGGTAATTCGGAGGAGGAGGAGGGGGGGAGGGGTGGGAGGAGGAGGAGGCTAGTAGCGTGAAACCCCCTGGACGAGGTAGGCCCCGCAAATCCCGGGTCGGCAGTATATGACCAGCGCAGGGTCAGACTCAGGTCCCAGCCACCAAGTTAACCCAATGTGCCGTCAGCGATATATAGTGGCCTGCCCGGCAGCACTCGTCCACGTGTCGTGGTCAGGTGGACCTTGTCAAAACGGCGTTGGTCAGGGAACGGATGATGTTGTCTGACACGTGCTGGTGCAGGGTGGGACGGACATCGGAAAAGTAGTGGAGGCTGGGCCGAATACCGAGGCGCGGGGCGCCGCTGAGGTTGCGAAAGGCCTCGGTCTTCTACTAGACTATAGGGCAGCACTCCAGGCTAAGCCATCTGGAGATGTGGACATTAAGGGCTTGGGCGTGGGGTGGGTTGCACTATATTTGCGTTACCGCTCCGTCTGGGGTGATGGAGAGCTGAAAGTGGTGGATGCTGTGGAGGATCGTGGAGGCGACGATGGGGTTTTTGTGGCAGGGGCTGGGCAGGGGGGCTGACTATCAGCTGACACAGGGGAGGAAGGAGCAGTGGGTGCCTACGGCCGGAGGATGAACGCGGCTTGGTTGCCACTGAGGGGGGTGGGGTGTTTAGCATTCATATGCCTGCGCAACTGGTGGTAGTTAAGCTTGTAGTGGTGGAACCATGCTGATCCTGTTTGGCAATGTTGCACACCACAGTCCGTCGGGTCATACGGTGTTCCTTAAAGAACCTCCAGACTTCGAAAATCTAGCCCCTCGACGCAGGAGCCCTGCCACGGAGCTTCACTAGTTTGACACATTGGCGCTATGCACCGATATGGCCCTGCCTATCCGTCGGCCCCAAAACTGCCTCTTCCAACCTGTTCTAGTCGAGGACTCTCCTCTGTCGCTCAGAAGCACCGTGTTCACCCGGCATAATCAACCCAGCTTGGGTCGTCAACCTATCATCCTCACGATCCCTCGTCTGCTCCCCCTCGGACTTCCTGCCTGGACAACAACTTCCCCACGTCTGACAACCGTGTCTCCTCATCGTCGGACACCTCTTTAGACACTTCCTCAACTACGTCAAGAAAAGTCATCATCACCAACAGATGCGGACGGTGAAACCTGGGCATAGGAAAAATTGCTCAGTAGCAACCGTGACAAGTGGTTGTCGACTGTGGAAGGGTCCAGAAAAACAGTTCCTCAGAGTATGCCGGTTCATAATGCCACATTTTCTTGAGGGGGCAGACTTGGGGGGAGGGAGGCTGAGGTGCAGGAGCTGGAGGAGTGCCGATTTCGGTTGACATGGGTGGGACTGCGTGAAGATCTGACTGGGGACAAAGTGATCCGAAAGCATTGTGGGCCAATCCACGACATAACCTGTTCGCAATTGTTCTGGCCCTCAACAGCTGCTCTACCACGAAGTCCCATAACTTGCAGAAATGAAACAAGCGGAGTGTAGCTCTGCGGCGTTCCCATGCCTCCCTCATAAGCAGGTGGGTCTACACCCCGCCCAGGACCAGGCCTCGGACCCCGCAGTAGTTGGACGGCCCACGTCCCCGCCCTCGTCCTCGACCACTAGCCCTCGGGTTAAACATTTTAAAATGAGAGCTATAAAACTTTAATTTTTTTTTTAACGTTTTTTGTGTTTTTTTGTTTTTTTTGTGTTTTTTAGTTTTTAAAACCAACGATGATATTCTATTGCTATGGCTATTTTCTGCCACGTATGAACGCACAAATACGATGCCAGATGAGATGACGCTGAGTTATTAAAAAATAAACGATATAAATAAAAAAGGAAAATGGCACAGCCAGCACTGTGCCTAATGAAATCCACCCTAATAAATTTTCCACTTCGGTCTTGGCAATGGATATGTGCGTTACAAGCCGCAAAACACCAGCGTCGCAAGTCTCAATTAAAAATTGCCTCACAATTTGCTAGTAGAGCACTGCAGCAAGTCAGCCACCATGAGCAACCAGGAAAGAAGAAATCAAATATATTATAACGTACTGAGGCGTAAAGTGTAAGCCGTTGGGATTCTCCTATGGCTATTTTCTAGCCAAGTAGGAAAGCACACTACTTGCCAGATGAGATGACGCTGAGTTATTAAACAAAACTAACGTTAAAACTAAAAAAGGCAAAAAGGAAATGGCAGGACTGTGCCTTAATTGAATTCCAAGCCCCTAATAAATTTTCCCAATTCGGTCTTTGCAATGGAATTAGTGCGTTACTTAAGCGCAAAACACAGCGGTCGCAAGCTCACTACAAATTGCTCACCACATTGCTAGTAGATGCCTGCAGCAAGTCAGCCACAAGCAGATCAACCAGAAATCAAAATATATATAACGCACTGGAGGCGTAAGTAAACGCCGTTTGGATTCTCCTATGGATATTTTCTAGCAAAGTATTGAAAGGCACACTACGATGCCGATTGCGATGACGCTGAGGTAGTTATTAAACAGAAAATAAACGTAAAATAAAAAAGGAAAGGAAATGGCAGCAGACTGTGCTAATTGAAAATCCAACCCCTAATAAATTTTCCCACTTCGGGTCGTTTGCAAGGCGATAATGTGCCGTTACTAAGAGCCAAAAACACAGCGGCGCAAAAAGTCTCACTACAAATGCTCACAACTTGCTAGTCAGATGCCACTGCAGCAATGGACAGCCACCAGCAGATCAACCAGAAAATCAAAATATATATTAAAGCTTCCTGTAGCGTAAAGTAAGCCGTTTTGGATTCTCTATGGCTAGTTTACCAAGGATGACAGCACACTACTTTGCAGATGAGCTGGACATGAGTTATTACAAAAATAAACGTAAAATAAAAAAAGGGAAATGGCAGACGTGCCTAATTGAATCCAACCCCTAATAAATTTTCCACTCGGTTCTTTTGCAAGGATATGTGAGTTACTACGCCGCAAAACCAAAACCGACCACATCTCTCCGGGGACAATACCTAACACTGATTGCGGAGAGCACAGAGCACAGCAGGGTGAGGACACTCCCCCAGTTCACTTGGAAAAACTACAATCCTGGAATCTAAAGCCATATTTCACTGTCCTGCTGCTACTTACAACATACACAAAGGTCTCATTACACATCTCTCCAGGGACAATACCTAACACTGATTGCGGAGAGCACAGGGCAGAACAGTGTGAGGACACCCCCCCAGTTCACTTGGAAAAGCTACAATCCTGGAATCTAAAGCCATATTTCACAATCCTGCTTCTACTAACAACATACACAAAGGTCTGATTACATATCTCTCCGGGACAAAACCAACATGATTGCGGAGAGGAAACAAGCACGAGCGGGTGAGGACACTCCCCCAGTTCACTTGGAAAAGCTACAATCCTGGAATCTAAAGCCATATTTCACTGTCCTGCTGCTACTTACAACATACACAAAGGTCTGATTACACATGTCTCCAGGGACAATACCTAACACAGATTGCAGAGAGCACGAGCACAGCAGGGTGAGGACCACTCCCCCAGTTCATTGGAAAAAGCTACAATCCTGGAATCTAAGCCATATTTCACAATCCTGCTCTATTACAACTACACAAGGTCTCTTACACATCTCTCCAGGGACAATACCTAACACTGATTGCGGAGAGCACAGGGCAGAACAGTGTGAGGACACCCCCCCAGTTCACTTGGAAAAGCTACAATCCTGGAATCTAAATCCATATTTCACAATCCTGCTGCTGCTTACAACATACACAAAGGTCTGATTACACATGTCTCCAGGGACAATACCTAACACTGGCTGCATTCTGCAGGCCACACCAGCTGACAGGTTCCCTTTAAATGTACATAGAACCTCTAAAATGTAACGACATGTGTGATATAATTTATTATTATGTATTTAGGAATTTATTTTATTCCCCCTGTTTAGCTATATGTTTTGTGACGACTATATGCATTATCGTGTACAGGCAGTTACGTACAAGATAGGTTCCATAGGTTTGTTCTTAAGTTGAATCTGTATGTAAGTCGAAACTGTATATTTTATCATTGTAGATCCACACAAACATTTTTTTTGCCGCAGTGACAATTGGAGTTTCCAAATTTTTTGCTGTAATTGGACCAAGGATTATTGATAAAACTTCATTACAGACACTTTACAGCTGATCATTGCAGTCTGGGACTATAGTAACATCCAGAGAGCCTCACCAGAGGTCGCAGGGGGCAGAGGGGTCCTCTGTAACTAGGAGTCATCTGTAAGTCAGGTGTCCTTAAGTAGGGGACCGCCTGTAACTGCAAGGCGGGACCCCCATTATACACGGTGTATAGGGGGGTCGTTGATTTTCCTTTGGAATGTTTACTATATAAAATGTATCCAATTCTGATTTCATTATTTATTATACTTTGATTTCTCTTCTAGGTTAATCTATTGTATTATAGAACAAAACCGCACAATGGAAACACAAAGAAACATGATATAAAGAAAATTTCTGAATAAATCCTCCACCCCGTGTACATGGTGACAGCGCTCTGTAAATCTGGGAGTAGAAGCAGGACACAGATCACATATATCACAGATGTCTTCTCTCCACCTGCTTTACAGTAGGACCCTCCGGGGATTTACACCTCAGCTCCCCCTATAAAATATACATGGGATGCAAATTCATGGATGTCTCCTGTGGTCTTCTCCTATAACGATCCCATCACATAACAAATGGGAAAGAAAAGAAGAATGAGAGAAAGGTCAAGCTCCGAGGCTGAGATGTGGGCAGTTTAACACAGAGGACATGTTTTCATTGAAAGGGTTGCCGATTCATTAGATAATGTCAGGACTGAGCTGCCAAACACCATGAGACGCCCAGGGAATTAAACACATCCTAAAAGACGGAGACACAGCTGCATCATTGTGTCTCAACAATCTTCTGCTGCCCTTCTTGTCGCCCCCCTCCTCAACTTTCCTACAATATCATTGGTGGTCCTATCATAATGATAAAGATCCGAAAGATACAGAATATGTAACATAAAATCTCACTACTCTACGTTGTTTATGTGGTAACAAAAAGAAGAAAAAAAAACATGGCCTCAAATATTTTAGAAAAAAAATCTAAATAATATTACTATTTTTCTTAGTCGATAAAGTTGAATAAAAACGCAGAACCATCAAGTCCATCTTAGAGTCCTATCATCTGGAGAAAAGCAAAAAACATCCTAAAAAGATTGACACTAATTGGCCCATACTAAGGAAACATAATTTTCCTGACTCTAAATATGGCAGTTAGAATAATTCACTGGATCAACATTGTTTACATTGTGATGTTATCACCACCTCTTCCAAATTCGGAATTGGAGCTCAGGTTCAGAGCTCAGTGGATTATGACTGCTTGAGGAGCTATAGGTTCAGAGCTCAGTGGGTGGTACCTGAATGAGGAGCCACAGGTTCAGAGCTCCGAGGATTATGACTGCTTGAGGAGATGTATGTTCAGAGCTCAGTGGGCGGTACCTGAATGAGGAGCCATGGTTTCAGAGCTCAGTGGATTATGACTGCTTGAGGAGCTATATGTTCAGAGCTCAGTGGGTGGTACCTGAATGAGGAGCCACAGGTTCAGAGTTCAGAGGATTATGACGGTTTGAGGAGCTGCAGGTTCAGAACACATTGGGTGGTACTAGAATGAGGAGCTGCAGGTTCAGAGCTCAGAGGGTGTTCCCTGCTATAGCTGCTGCAAGTTTGGAACTCAGGTGGATTCCCCTGCCTTTGGAGCTCCAGGTTCAGAGCATGGCGGGTGTTTCCTGGACCTACAGGTTTAGAGCCTAGTGAGTCTTTCCTGGCTCAAAGCTCATATATATAATTAACTTTTTTCATAATTTTTGACCAAGTTATAATTTTGCAATATACCGTAATATGTGGACATTTCACAGTTTTATGTAGTTCCTATAGCAAGAATGTGAACCCACAGGCTTCAAGACATAGTCCAACCTAACCTATATGAAGCTGAAGGTTCAGACATTCTTGTTTCCTTCATTTGGAGCTACAGGATCAGAGCTTGGTGGATGTTTCCATCATGTGGTGCTACAGGTTCAGAGCTTGGTGGGTGTTTCCTTCACATGGAACTACAAGTTCAGAGTTTAGGGAGTGTTTCCATCATGTGAAGCTACTGGTTCAGGGCTCAGTTGGTGTTTTCTTCATGCGGAGCTACAGATTCAGAGCTTAGTGGTGTTTCCTTCATGTGGAGCAATAGGTTCAAAACTTAGTGGGTATATTCTTTATGTGAAGCTACAAGTTCATAGCTTGGTGGGTGTTTCCTTCATGTGGAGTTACAAGTTCAGAGCTCAGTGGTTTCTGCGTTCTTGTGGAGCTACAAGTTCAGAGCTCATTGTGTGTTTTCTTCATGTGTAGTTTACAGGTTCATTCCTCATGAAGTTACTGTCTCATACTACATCTTCTATCAATGGTTTAGCATAAAATCACAGATGCCTCTACAGTTGTCAGGGGGAGGTTAGCAAAGTACATAAGGGTCATATGTGACCACAGGATTAGACTACAAACAAGGTCTGTAGCCCTAGAGTAGATTCTGTATTTCAATGTAACATAGCTCCGCACCAAGGCTGCTGAATACACAAGTGAAATATTTTTCAATCGAATTTGTAAAGTGCTTATTTTTTCTGAATTCAATGGAAGACACAATGTTGGAACATCCATTTGCTAAAAAAATCCATCTAATAAGCTGAGAAGGATGAGAAGCCGCTCGGCAGTTATCAAGCTGTGTCGTTCCCCATCTCAGCCCATGTTACTAACCAGACTTATAAATTCATAGATTTGAGTAGGAAAAGCTCTTTAATTGAATCTCCCAGCACCCGGGATGGTCGTGAACACATACCAATCTTTTATGGACATGATTAATGATGGCACATGGAGGAAATGTTATAATCCTACCTTATCATTTATTACAATGTATTTACACTGGTGGACGGGGGATTACCGCCCATGCACCGGCGCATACCCCCGGCTTATGATAACGATGATAGAAAACGAAAATTCCAATTTTCTGACATGGCTTGAAATCCTCCAGTAATGGCTGTCTCTGTGTGATCCGCTTTTTATCCCTCCCCCGCTCCTTCCTATGTGCTAATTGCAAGGTTATTAATATACTAAAGGAACATGAAAGAGAATAAACAGCTCATGAACTTTCTTCTAAAGGAAATCAATTACTTCTCCCCACAGAGAATGAAAGTATCCCAGACTTATTTTCATATTCTTGTTTAGATTGCAAACAGTTTATCGCTCATATATCTGAATGGGAGTTCTGTAAAATACATTGGAATCACAAGCGTAACCCTTGATTTCCAGTGTGGCTTCAACTTCAAAGATTCATTTATTTCCATGTTGTTTCATTATATAATATATCAAAGCTACAGCATAAAGAGCACCCAATCCTTTGCCTTATTCTGATGCCTTAAAGCTCAATGTTAAAATTCTGGCCACCTGCATCCAACACTAGAGGGAGCTGTGTACATCTCTCTTTCTCTACCTTCGCCCTCATCCAATGCACATACTTATAATGAGGGTGATGGTGTAATATCTTATCTGTTCTTGCTGATTTACAGTGACCTGTTGACCTAATGGTTCTAGATGTAGTATAGTTCTTCCTGACCTGTTGACCTAATGGTTCTAGTTGTAGTATAGTTCTTCCTGACCTGTTGACCTAAGGCTTCTAGTTGCAGTATAGTTTACAGTGGGCATAAATTCCCCAGCCAGTAAAGGAAATCGACCATAAAAATCCATCATGATAAACCAGGGACAGTTACTCACTTAGCTTCTTCCAAACCAGTTAAAGGGTCATGTGATGGGTCTTGGTTCTGTTGTTCTAGTAAAGAGTTGTTTGGATTTTTTTGGCTTTGGTTTCTGGCTTTTCTTTCTCAGTGAAGATTTTGTCTGCTCATCTGGATTCTCTGTTCCTGGACTGGGTCATCGTTCTGTGATTGGAAAGGCATCCTATAATGGTGGACAATGAACTGGGAAGTTACACAAATCACCATGTGCCTGCCCTTACTAAGAGGAACCTTGCCCATTGAGTAGGTGCATCAGAAATCAGGTTCACAAGTTGCAAGAAGCATTCGATAGAAACCTACAAGTCAGTCCAGTTACTCCTGCTTTCTGCAGTCTTATCTAACAGACTATGACCTTGTTCTCCCTACCCTGACCTTTGTCTGATTTCCATATTGATCCTATGCAAACTGTTCTGGTAAGCCTGGGTCCGCTGCCAAAGGATGAAGACTAGTGGCAGAAACCTTGTGGTCCATGCAATAAAGTCCAGATCCCCGTGAGAGGCCTGTGCTGGGGAATGCATACTTACCCTGGCCTGACCCATATTCCATGTTGCTTTGATACCTCTTGCTTTTGTCGTACACGCGGATGATACTTTCAGGAAGTCATGGGACCATCTTAAACCAATAAGTGACCTCCTTAGACCAAGGGATGTTGCTTCTATTTTCCACAGAACTTCATTTCCACTGCTGTCCCCTGGTTTGAAGAGGATACTCAATGGCTAATGAAGCTCCCTGTGAGGAGCCCAGGGGAATGCATACTTACCTTGGCCTGACTATTCCATGTTGCTTTGTGACCTTTTGTTATAGCCCTGTACGTGGCTGGTGGTTTAAGGAAATCATGGGACCATCTTCAACCAATAAGTGGCCTCCTCAAACCATGGTATAAGACTTCCGTTTCCCAGGGGACTTCATTTCCATTGTTGTCCCGTGGTTAGAGGCGGATACTTAATGGCTAAACCAGCTCCTGTGTACCCCTGGGTCTTCAAGTTGGATGAAAACAGGAAGAGGAATCTAAGAGCTGGAGTGAGGCAAATATTAATCTTCTGACAAACAAGAAACCACTTACCTTAAGAAGCAGGCCTCAACCAAATCTGCTGAACAGAACAGTGGGTGAATCATGAATGATGTTACCAACATGGTGGTGAAATAGGGATAAATCCATTATATAGTCCATGTTTCGACGGAAAAATAAGGTTTGGGGGACCCGTTTTAGGCTATAGCAGTAAGCCCTTAGTGTTAGCATGTGGGTGGACATCTTCTGCGTTGCTCATGCAGGTCCTACTTGTGTTCTGAGCAGCATCTTGTCTCCATTAAAACAAAAGGATTGGACAAAATAAAATCAAACAAGCCAAACTAATAAGAGTTGTACTAACCATTAGAACAAAGGTTTTAGTCATGAGACACCTTGCATCATTTAACAAGGGTCAGTTTATTATATAGACAATTGAAGGAAAACCAGGGTATGACCTCCGATATCCAGTACCAGATATGAAAGGTCAGACGAGAAGTCATTTCGCTGATAACGATCCAAAGGTTAAAGCCGGCTTTAATTGCCACAGTAGAGAGTAAAATAAGTACAAGGAGCAAAGATGCATGAGAAAATGTTTTGAATTTAAGTGCCTTAAAGAAAAATGTTAAAAGGCTGATGGTGATAATGATTTGGACTGGAGTATAGGAAGGGCAGCGAGGGCACAGGCCCCGGGGCCTCCATCACTGCAGAGAAACCAGGAGCCTTCACCAGAGCAAATCCCAATAATATTCCTGTGGAACCTGCAGCAACCAGGCACCTGGGGCTGTAAGTGGCCCTAAGAAAGGCTGTGGGAGACTCTTCAGCTGTCCCAAAGATACAATTGTTTTGGAAAATGGATAATTATTATGTCCAGCAGGTGGTAGCATTTCTCAGTGATGCCATGTCCTTCTACTGCTGACTAGTGATGGGATTCCCGGCTCTTCTTAGTGAGCTGGCTTATTAGGGTCCGCTCACTAAGAAGAGCTGGCAACTGAACGGCCCCCTATTAAATATATAATAGGGAGCCTCCCTCTGTCTGGATATCCAGAATGCTCTGCTCCTCATCAGGTTAGTTATTGTAGAATATGTTTTCTGTGGAAGGGTGAAATCCTAGCTGCTGTCTGTCTGCACACCATGCAGCAGCTGCAATATGAGTTCACATTAATTCAGATACATAGCCCCTACACCAAATAACTCCCACATAACCTCTCAAATCGCCTTATCCCTGCAAAATACTTGTCTCTTAAAACACACTGCGAAAACGAAACCAGAGAAACATTTTTGCAACAGATTTATGTTTCGAAGTGTTCCTATTTTTTGTGTGGTACTTGATGTATATAGGAGACACAGATATGATTTCAATGTGCATTCCAAATTACACCAATCCTTTATTTTGTGGTTCATAAGGATCATGAAGATACCAAATTTATGAAAGTTTTATGAGATTTTAGTAGATTTTAAATAAATAATTAATAATTATTCCACAGGGAAATCAGTTTCATATTTTAGGGACGTGGTCATTACTAACATGTTTATGATCTGTTTGGTTTATTTTTATTTTTTTCGCTCCTGTAGGGTACCTGAACCCCAGGGGGTCTAATTGCTTCTGCCATATACTGCAATACTACTGTATTGCAGTGTATGGCAGTTTTGCTACTGATCTCCAAGCTTCTGCCTCTGGTAGACATTTAGAGATCAGCAGTGGCATAACTAGAGTCCACTGGGCCCCGGGACAAAATTCCTAATGGGGCCCCCCCCCCTCCCCAACTTTACCTAAAAAAAAACCCTCAAAACCCTTTCTGCTAACCGATATTTCAGTGATTATTACATATTTTGCCCCCCACAATTAATTATTTAATATTCTCTCCCCCATAATGAATTATTAAATATACTCTCCCCCCCCATAATGAGTTATTACATATTCTACCCCCCACAATTAATTTGTCAATCAAAATGCTTCCAAACCAACCCTATGTTATTATGGAACAGCATAGAGGAATATGCTGTTATACAACATTGTAAAGAATATATTCATACATACAGAAATACAAACATACTGTATCCGTTTCCATCCATGACATGTACACTACACATCAATACACACTATAAGATAGATACATATTAAACATTTACATATCTACCACTTGGGTGAAGTGGATATAGGCAGAAAGAATGGGACAGAGTTCTAGGAGGCAATGGCTGTCAGTACTCACCATCCTGGGGGTCCCTGGCCCCAGCGTCATGTCCTCCTGCCCAGGCTCCCTCCTCTGCACATATCTGGACCTGTTCTCTCTCCATTCTGTGTCTCAGTCTCTCAGCTCCTCCAGTAAGATCTTCCACCAAGAAGTTCTCCTCATGTGAGTCCTGCTTGGGTCTCTTATACCCCTTGGTCTGCCCCCTCTTGTCTCAACAACCTCCCCCATGTAAATGAAGGGTGTTGGTCCCACTTCCTTATCAGCCAGGCTGATTGTTTATGGCACTTTGATTGTTCTCCTTTGTTATGGGTTTATCATCCCTTCCCACCACAGAAAGGAGGCCAGGATGTGTCTTTCTGATGAAACTAGATAACTTCATTTGCAAATCTTTACTAGGCCAAATGTCCCTGTGTGATTCCCTACTGATTCCACATCCTGAACAATAGGGAATGCAAATCCATGCAGACAAGGCGTCTCCAATGACCATGTGACTGCCCTGTCCTGGAAATTGCTTCATGGAGCAGAAGAATATCATAATTTACAAGGTTTTGCACCACAAAAAGTTTGTTTTTTGCCTTATCATCTAAGGTCCTATTGTGTGCATTGCCTCTGTTTCCTGGGTCACCATTTATTTACATTATAGACCTTTGTTTTTGTTTTTGGCACATTTTGTAACTCAGGTTTATTCAAGGCAAAGCAGGTCTAATAACTTGCACAACTCATTGAGACACATGTATCAGGTGTGTAACTAAATTACATGTATAACTAAATAACAATAATAATGAGAATTCTAATAAATAAAAACATTGGGGCTCATTTACTAAGGGTTCCGCGGCCACACTTTGGTCGGGGTCCCAAATTTTCCGTTTTGCGCCGAATTCCGCCAGATTTTGGCGCACGTGATTGGATTTCAGCGTGGCCGTCAGACAACCTGATGGATTCAGAAGAAAATGTGGAATTTCAAAAAACCAGTTCCGGCGGACCTTGGTGCGGCAGCGACACCTACCGGATATCGGGTGCACAACATTAGTGAATCCCAGCAGAACCCGAATCCTTGTCGGACAACATGCCATGGAATCACGACTGAACCAGGTAAGTAAATGAGCCCTATTGTCATTGATTTCTACAACATATTGGGGCAGATTTACTTACCCGGTCCAGTCACGATCCAGCGGCGCGTTCTCCATTGCTGATTCAGGTTCTGCCGGGATTCACTAAGGTCCCGATGTCCAGTAGGTGTTGCTGCTGCGCTGAAGTCCACCGGAATTCACCTTCTCCATCTTGGTGTATGTGAGTGCTATTTTTGAGACACAATTTTTTTTTTAATTCTGTGGGTTTTCCGAATCCTCTCGGGTTTTCCAACGGCCACGCCCCCGATTTCTGTCACGTGAAAGCCGACTCCGATGCGCCACAATTTGATCGCGTACGCCGAAATCCTGGGGCAATATTAGAAAAATTAGGGAAACCCGGCAGGAAAACGCGATTCGGACCCTTAGTAAATGTGCCCCATTGTGGTGCAAACGTAACTGCATTTACTGATTAATAGATGTGTTTTGGTCTCTAGACTTGCTGAGTGATTTCTCACATTGTTGGAGCATCCAGGAGTGCCAGCCCGGCGCAATACATCCAGAACCTCAGGTGGCAGGTAGCTTGTTCTTTTAGAAGTATCTGATTATGTACATGTGGCTATAATATCGCTATAATACTTATTCTACATCCCGACTATGCACATAGGTGGCAGAGCCCGGGCTCCGAGGGGGAGTGGGGCTGATTGTACCACAGGGGAGGTTGTCAGTCGGTACTTATCCCTGTGGTGCACGTTCATTCATAGCTCCAAAGCTTTTTATTTGTTTTTAATTACTTTTTGACTTTTGTTTTCTTCCCCATTTTTTCTTTACATTGCATTTGTTCTATTGATGTAATTCCTGAAGACTGTGCATATAATATTTATTAACTCCTTTGTGTTGCAGCATTTTTTGTTCATTTCCCACTCTCCACCTTCAGAAATCTAAAACTTTTTAATGTATCTGTGCACAGAGCTGTGTGAGGGTTTATTATCTACATAACAACTTTTACATATTAGTAATGCACCGAAATTGGCAAAAAACACCTTTTCATCACTTTCCTGAGGGCTCAGTTTTTACAACTTTCACTCTGCACAAATGATACATCTGTTTTATTCTTTAGTTTGGTGCAACCAAAGTGATATCACATTTATACAGGTTTTATGGTGTTTAAATACATTTTTGAAAATTAAAAAATTGTGTACAAAAAAATTGGTTTAGTTTTAGCCATCTTCTGACTCTAATGACTTTTACATACTACGATGTACAGAGCTGCATAAGATGTCATTTTCTGCATGATGAGCTGACGTTATCATTGCTACCAGGGTGAGGACTGCGCGACCTTTTGATCAATTTTTATAGAATTTTTAAAGCAATTTAAAATTGTGTTAAAGTGGCGTTACAGACATTTGGGCGCTATTTTCCGTTATGTGGTCCATCACTGGAAATAACCATTTCTATATTTTGATAGATCAGCATTTTGGGACATGACGATGCCTAACATGTTTGAGATTTTTACTGTTTATTATGTTCTATGACTTGAATTTTTAGTTTTTTTAAAAAAAAAATTATTTATTATTTTTTTTACAATTTTTAGATCCTTTTGGGTACTTTAACCGTAGATCATCTGATCATTCCTACTATATACTGCAATATTACTGTATAGCAGTTTAGGCATTTGTACACAGTATTTATTACAATGAGCCACTGGCCTATTATAATGAATCTGCAATACTGCCTCAGCACTAACAAAGACAATGGATCGCCGATCCCTGATGACATCACAGAGAGCGACGATCATAACAAACATGGCGGCACCCACATACAGCCCCAGCAGCTCTTCCTTGTGCATGTACAGTACAGAGCCTGAAGAGGTTTATAAAGAGTTTTCATTTTTGTATTTGATCTCATTTGTGAAATCTACTTTTTGATATTTACACATCCCTTCTCCATGACGCATATACATCTCTGGTGCCCACAATAAGCATCACATGTTTTCTTTTTTCTTGTGATTCTCCTGTGATTTTGACTTGTGATAAGATGTCTCAATGTTTTTGTTCCATAACTGTAATAACAATAATCCTTCTCCTGATCGAGTGTCTTTTGTGTTGTTGGATTTCTTCTTAATTTTCTAATAAAGTCTCTCTAGGAATATTTGCTATTTCCAATGTTACTTTTCTTATGGGACTAAGTTCACTAATGTGCCCACAGTTACCACCAGTAATGTGCCCACACAGTCACCCCCAGTGAAGTGCCCCACACAGTTAACCCCAGTAATGTGCCGCACACTGATACCCCTAGTAATATGCCCCACATAGTTACCCCCAGTAATGTGCCCCACACAGTTAACCCCAGTAATGTGCCCCACACTGATACCCCTAGTAATGTGCCCAACACAGTTAACCCCAGTAATGTGCCCCACACTGATACCCCTAGTAATGTGCCCAACACAGTTACCACCGATAATGTGACCCACAGTTACCCCCAGTAATATTCCCTGCATAGTTACCACCTATAATGTTCCCCACACATCCCCCAGTAATGTGCCCCACACAGTTACCCCCAGTAATGTGCCCCGCACAGTTACCCCCAATAATGTGCCCCGCACAGTTACCCCCAGTAATGTGCCCCACACAGTTACCCCCATCAATGTCCCCCACACCCCCCCAAGTAATGTGCCCCACACAGTTAACACCGGTTATGTTCCCCCACAGTTACCCCTAGTAATAGTGATGCCTCTGTACATTCACAACAATGAAACATATATACTTCATAGTCCAGAAGGAGATTGAAGGGAGGCATGAGCCTGTCACTGGGGAACAAAGCTGTAGCTTTTGAGAAGGTGTTGGTGGATGCTGCTTGTCCCTCTGAACCCTCGGTACCAAAGGTGATGTCACCGGTATCTCCGATACATAGCCTAGCAAGGCGGCTGGCAGGGGCTTCCACTCTAAGCTGCCATCTTGTGGGAAACTCTATAAGGACAATTCTGTTTAATCTAATGATTGGACAGAGCGTGGGCATCTCTGGGTGACGTAGGGATTTCTCCGCTGTTTCTGTAGCTGTATGTCCAGTCTGTAACGTTGTTATTGGCGCAACCAAATGTGAGGTGTTATGTACAGGAATAAGCATTTCTGTAAGTGTGATACATACGCATTGGGGCTGGTGCCCCGGATTTTTTACCACCCTAGCAACGCCCCGGCCTTTCAGTATTCTACTTACCCGGGATTGTAGATCGGTCTAAAGTGCAATGTTGGAGCGAGTACGATATAGCCGAATATATAAATACACAGGTCAGTGATTGTAAACCATTTCCATACAGGAACAATATCATCCAATGATTATTACTAGAGATGAGCGAGCACTAAAATGCTCGGGTACTCGTTATTCGAGACGAACTTTTCCCGATGCTCGAGTGCTCGTCTCGAATAACGAGCCCCATTGAAGTCAATGGGAGACTCGAGCATTTTTCAAGGGGACCAAGGCTCTGCACAGGGAAGCTTGGCCAAACACCTGGGAACCTCAGAAAAGGATGGAAACACCACGGAAATGGACAGGAAACAACAGGGGCAGCATGCATGGATGCCTCTGAGGCTGCTTAATCGCACCATTATGCCAAAATTATGGGCAACAGCATGGCCATGACAGAGTGACAGAATGAAGCTAGATAGCATCTAAAACATCCAATAATTGACCCTGACACTATAGGGGACGGCATGCAGAGGCAGCGGCAGCAGGCTAGAGAGTGTCATGGCGACATACCCTAAATGGACTCAGGCTTCAAACCAATGGGTGGCAGAGAGGAACCAAAGGAGGTGAGCAAGAAGGTGTAAGCAATGATAGTGCATTTCTCCTAAATCGTTTCGATAGAGAAGAGGCTGAGTGATTCTATCCTGTCCTAGAGGTTTTTGTTGATGTTGTCGGAAGCTGACAACCACAATGACCAGATTTACAGCTTCCAATGTAGTTGTCAACCTGCCCCTGAATAGAGATGAGGGGGTTCAGGTGCAAACTTTGTGACTGGGACATATTGCTGGATTGCCGGCCATGCAGCTAAACCAGCAAATTAACACCACAACCTACTAGCCATGGCTGTGATTGGCTAGTAGGTAGGGGCATCAGTGTCCAGGTCATGATGGACGCACCTAAACCCCAACTTGAACCTAAAGTTCAGGTCTGCTCACCACTACTTATAAATATTTTCTATACCAATGATGCATTATAATGGGAACAGAGAGTGTATCATTATGTACAGGAGGGGATTTGGCACATTTGGGCCCCAAGCAAACTTATGTCTTGGGACAATCCTAATGCTAAACTCTACCCTGTGGTTTGACATGTCTCCGAGATCTTTGGCAACAGGTAGCACTGCATCACACCAAGGGGTGGACATGGAGGGTGAAGGGTGGGGGCCCCCCTGGTCTCCAGGGTCCCATGCAGTTGTGTCAGATACATTATAGGAAAATCAACCCCACACTATGTATATTTAGCTAAATTTGTTATCCTTATACCCGGTAAAGCTAGGAGACAACCCTAAATGAGCAGTGATTCCAAGTATATTTACCATAACCTTGCATCTCTAGATCTACAGATGAAGTTTAAAAGGGGCTGTCTAATTTTTAGAACTTGATCAACTATTGTTAGAATACTTACAGGACTTCTACCTGTAAACCTAGCACTGACATACTGGTGTGCACCCCCTCTGGTGGAATCCTTGTTTCTTAAAGAGACCTTGTCAGGTCAATAACACACTCTACCTGCTTACTAAGGCAAGCAGCTCCCTAGCTCTGCCCCAGTTATAGCACTGTTAAATTTGTAGCTTTATGGTAATTTACAAAAAAACTATGACATGCTGAGATACTTGCGGTCCCATCAACAGACCTAGCATCCAATGGTCTGACGAATGAGGAGGCGTTGACTGCAGCATGAAGCCTGCAAGTCGGCATCTGGTATGGGAGTGGCAGCCCCCCGAGAGAAGCTGAAGAGAGGGGAGTTTCTGGACGGCCCCCTCATGATTAAGCCAGACCACAGGAAGCTAGGTCCATCCATCGGACCGCTACATACCTCAGCTTTTCATAAGTTTTTGGTATGTTCTGAAAACTTGGGGAGGGATATGGAGCTGCTTCCTTTAGTATATGTAGCTAAAGTGTTTTATTGACCTGACAGGTCCTCTTTAACAAATCTAAGATGCTGTTGGCAGAAGTCAGAGTTCAGATATGTCTTGTGTAAGTCACTGCATTATGTCCTGTGATGATTAATAAAGGGGGGGGGGGGCTCAGGAGAACCGGTATCTACCACTATATATGTTCACTGTATAGTGGAATACTGGTACCCACTTGGGTGGTCTTTTCCCCCTATGCCTAGATATGACTATTCTTAGGTCCTTTAAGCATGCAAATGAGCCTAAGTCAATGAGGCCTGTAGCTCCTCATGCTCATTTACATATTATTTTTATCCTTTTTTTATGTCAGGTCTTTCTCTGCAAGAGAACAGCTCTTCAGTGGGCCCATCAAAGTCTCCGGGACCCAGAACCACGTCTCACCCTGCCCCGGTAGCTACTCCTCTGCTTAAGTAACTAAAAGAAGCATGGATCCTGCCAGAGGGGTGCACACCAGTATGTCAGTGTGGTTGGTGTACAATCCTTCCGCTTAACGCTTCCACGAGCTCTGTGTCCTCCTCATAGCCCATAGGATATCATGTTCATGCATCTCATGTATAAAAAAAGGGAAAAAAAAGAAACAGGAGGATGGTGCCCTGTGCAATAACCTCTGGATCCAATAATTAAGCAGAGATCGAGTTCTACTGGTTCATCTCTCACTCAGTATTAGACAAAAACACTTATATCACAGGTAGATAGATGGTTTCTGGCCTACAAGCCATCAGCTTCCCGATGTGGAAGCAGCTACACATTGGCAGGAGATAACTCAATAGTAAGACCAAACTCAAAGGACCAAACCCTGGTATGGACAGAACCACAATAAGTTATTTTAATGGTTTTAAAACCACCTGCAGCATCATTTCAGCCTTTTTTCTTACTTCTGAGTGAAGTTCCATGGGCTGAGCTGCAATACCAAGTGCAGCCACTGTTGAACGTACTGCACTGTGCTCTGCATCATATGTAATAATCAAGATATGGTTTCTTAAGAGTTTGCATCTCATATGAGCTACAACATGTGATCAAAAATCCATGGGAAACTTCTGGAGTCCAATGTACAAGACAAAGATCAAGCACTTACTCTGTATCTTACTAATCACCCTAGCTCTACACCAACGCTGTGTACCTGTAGTAACTGGATGCCATCACTGAAGCCACAGATTCCACAAGTAAAACTGGAGCTGGAGTTCCAGCTTCTGGTCAATATAAGGACTGGGTGACAACTGCTTCCATCTTCGTTTATGAGCCATTCAAAAGCTGTTGCATGTGGGTGACAGGTGTGGGCCCCCAAATAATCAACTACCGATTTTTGTCTATTCTGATAATAATCCATTCATATTAATCCCCAGAAACCCCTATTTAAGAGAGTCTTCCAGCCTCTAGATAGCTCACAAGTAAGACCACCATTGTGTAGGACTCCTTATGGTCTTTATGGCAAAGTGGGTTCTTGTCGCCCTGGACAGTTATTACAAATGCTTGAGAACCCATTTTCTTCTTTTTATACATCATTTTTAGGGAAGATTTCAATTATTGTGTAAAGGGATGGGACTGTTTGGTGTTGGTGGAAGTAGAAAACACTCTACTTACCCTTCTGGCTCCAACGACAACTGCCCATTCCCTGCTCCTTCCATTCCAAATTGACCATCGATAGTAGATTAAAGGTGCTGCAGTTAAAACTATGTTAGTTGGATCTTGGGATGGAGCTGGCGCTCTGCTGCCAGGCGAGCTTTCGCCAATCCAAGCCCCTGTCTCTAGGCTACTCCCCAAACAGCACTTCTAAGAACCTTTTGTATAAGATCAAGTGTAGTAGCGTTCTTATAAGTTTGGGATATGGCGGGTGAGGGGAATGTAAACAGATGCGCAAGAAGCGCATGATGCGCAGATAAGCTGTGACATCATCTATTGTCAGTAGTGATGTAATGATGGGTCAGTGTTATCTATATAGAGGTCATTGTACAGGGAGGGGGAGGAGATAAGCTGTGACATCATCTATTGTCAGTAGTGATGTAATGATGGGTCAGTATTATATATATAGAGGTCATTGTACAGGCAGGGGGAGGAGATAATCTGTGACATCATCTATTGTCAGTAGTGATGTAATGTTGATGTTTCCTTCTGTTGTAGGGTCACTTTTAAAAACCCTAGATAGCTAAAAAATGTCAGGTTATTTATATTAATCCTAGTGGTCAGAATGAGGATTGCAGGATATTGTACTTGAAAATTGTAAACTTTATGAGCGATACATATGAATACAAAGATCATTTACTAAAATAGTTTGGAACTTGGCTTAGGATATTTCTTTTTCTGATTACATATTTCTTCACAGTTCATCAGGTGTGAATGAGACAAGGATTAGGCATGCAGCAAACACCGCCCACTCAGCAGTGAGAGGAGGCTCGAGGTCATTTAGCCTAATTTTTGTTCACATTGGTTGCAGAATTAAATCCTGGAACAATGTTTATGTCTAATCACATCTACAAGAGTGTTATGTTTGGATAAAAAATTTAGCTCCACCAAACAAGACTGTAAATCTAACCCATAATTTATTCTGCTCAGTGATCGCTAAAATAAATCTTAAAAAAGATCTAAAAAAAAAGCATTAAACATCCAGTGACCAAAAGTTACAATTAAAAACTCCAGCTCCTCCCGCAAAAAATAAGCCTACATCTAATTCAGCAAATTGAAATATAGAAGATGCTAAGGCCTAAGCAAGTTATTTTCTTTTTTTAATTTAATTTTTTATTGCAAAAGATAACAGTATCAGCATAAAACATATCTATATCATTTACATTAAATTGTAATTTTTCTGATCCTCTAAATAAAAATTTCATGTAAACATGTTCAGTCATATGGGGAACATTGAATATTGAACATAACATGCCATATTTTTTTTTTCATCCCAGAAAGAATGAATAAAATGTAGGCAATAAGTTATAAGTACTCCACAATGACACCATCAAAAAGTATAACTCATCTCACAAAAAGCAAGTCCTCAAACAGCTAGAAAAATAATGAAAACAGTAACAGCTTTTATAACTGGAAACAATTGTCTTATTCATAAAGCTAAAGTTTGGGGTCCCATAGGGGTTAATGAGTTTGGTTTAGTCACTATGGAGGGTGTCGTTGGTCACACTAGGATCTTTTGATGCATATTGTTTTTTTTTATAAACTATAGACTCTAGACAGGGGTGGGTTAAGACTGCCCTGGGCCCTGGGCTGTATGAATATTATATACTCTATGAGTCCGGAATTCGCCTTCCACATTTGTTACTAGAATGGATCTTCTTGGGGTATGAAGGATGTGTCCTTTCAGGACCTTTGGAGGGCCTTCAAATCTCCTGAAATGGCTCTTATGTTTATGTGTATTGAGACCAGGAACAGATGTACTGTACAAGGATTTAATGGGTGAAGGTCCTTCTGAGTTTAAAACTTGGTAGTTGGTTTGAGGGACCATGTGCCTACTAGAAGGCTTAGGCCCTGAGCAACCGCCCCAATCGCCTTTATTATAGTTTACTATAACTGTAGACCCAATTTGTCAACTTACCTGTTCGATTTTAGTCTATTCTTAATGACATAAAACAAGTTAATCTGTCAGTTTTCACCAAATTCCAAAACATCTCAAGACTTACCTAAAAGATGCAATGCAGGCCACTGGTCATAGAGGACAGCTTATCCAGTAAAGAAGTGATGGGTAAGGGCGGGTGGTCCAGAGTCGGATCCATAAGAAAGACATAAGAGATGACAACAGGTAAACAGGAAGAGTATGGAGGGTTGCATTTTCAGGACACAACTGAACTAGGAACAATATCCATGGGAGAAGCTGCATAAAAAGCCAAAAGGGTGGGGCTGGAACAGACTGATGCTTAAAGTTTGTGCCAAACTACCGTGGTTGGTCCATGAAAGTCAACCTGCAGCACTGGGACATCCGGTCACCACATGTTCTATTATTCATGGTTTGACCATGGCCATAGAGTTTCTTAAAGGGTCAGTATACTTCACAAGCATAGACTGGAGCCCCACAACCTTAACCAGGATAAGCAGTGATGTCAAGGGCCAGGGCAATGTTCTTGGCTGTAAAGAAGATGGTGAAGATGACAATGTTGAATGGAAGTATGGTGGGAAAAATGTGATGAAGAGAAGTGTAGTTGGCGTGGTGATCATGTCAGTGGAAGACATGATTGTGTCCATTATTGTCATGATGAGAAAAGTGAAATAATGGTTATGTTGAAGATGATGGTGGCAGTGATGGTGGTTGTCAGGATGATAAAGACAATGGGGCACATTTACTTACCCACCCGGAGGAGTTCACAGAAAATGCATTGTCAGTGTATAATGCACTGTGCCGCGAGTCACTAAGATCCTGCACCCGATATCCTGCATGTGTCGCTTCCCCGCTCAGGTCCCCGGAGTTCACCTTCATCTTCCCATGTATGTAAGTGCATTGTCTTGCGACACAATTTGAAAGTTAAATCCTGCGCTCAGTCCGAATCAGTCGGATCGTTCGACGGCCCACCAGCCGATTTATGTTGCATGGAAGCAGCGCAGCTGTGCCAAAATCCGATCGCATGCAAACGTCGGAATATCCGACTAAAGTGCAGCAGCAGACCCTTAGTAAATAAACCCCAATAATCCTGAGGTTGATCATGATGCTGGTGTTGTTGGTTGGAGTGGTCATAATTAGAGATGAGCGAGT
Source organism: Engystomops pustulosus (assembly GCA_019512145.1). NCBI lineage: Eukaryota > Metazoa > Chordata > Amphibia > Anura > Leptodactylidae > Engystomops > Engystomops pustulosus. The sequence goes on from WNYA01000018.1 coordinate 680,714, forward strand.
ATACTCGTCCGAGCTTGAAGCTCGTTTGAGTATTAGGGTACTCCGAACGGCTCGAGATTGAGCAGTGAAGAACAGTGAAGAATACAATGAAAACAGTGAACACAGTAAACACAGGATCATTTAAGTGAAGAACACATTGAAAGAACACATTGAAAGAAGAAAACTGAAGAACACATTGCAGATGTTCCGTACATCTGCTAACTTATCCACATCTGCAATGTGTTCTTCACACATACACATACTATTGTGAAGAACACCGTTCTGCACGCGTGTCTTCGGATAAGTTAGCAGATGTACGGAACAACTGCAATGTGTTCTTCAGTGTTCTTCTTTCAATGTGTTCTTTCAATGTGTTCTTTCAGTGAAAAATGCTCGAGTCTCCCATTGACTTCAATGGGGTTCGTTATTCGATACAAGCACTCGAGCATCGGGAAAAGTTCGACCCGAGTAACGAGCACTCGAGCATTTTAGTGCTCGCTCATCTCTAGTCATAATGACCATTAGATTATAATGGTCTTTATAGTGCTAAAGATGATGAGTATGTAGGTGGTAGTGTTGATGATAAAGATACTAATGGTTGTCTATATCACAGGTAGGTTAATGAGAATGATAATGGTTTGGGTGTTGCTGATGATGAAGATCTGGTTGATCACGTTGAAGATACTGGTGGTGATGATGATTCAGGTGTTCATGTTGTCAGTTTTTATCACTTGATCTCTTCTTCCTCTTCCTGTCTCGGTCCATTACACCATTGTCCTTCTTTATTTTGCAGCCATTTCAGAAATAAACTACAGAGCAGAAGTGAAGGTGACACTTTGTAGAGGAGCCAATATCACAAGAAGTATAATTCTATGGGACATAACTCATAGGAGCCGGCCTGCAGTCCACCAATTAATATCCCCATTGTATGGATTAGCAGGGCTCCCTGCTCAAAGTGTCACCATTATTTTAAAAACCAATTACTTGTTGAGATTATTTTTATTTCTTGAGTACACAGCAGCCTCCGGAAAGGAACATATTACTCTTGTGAGTTCATGCTAATTATCAGTAGAGAAGAATTTCTTCATCCTTCCTGGCCTTGCTCGCAGGCTTCTTCCTACTGATTTATTTTAACAATTACCTGGTATGTAAGCTCGGACAATCTAACACAGCGAGGTTGCAAATTGATCTTCTTTCCCCTCCGTCCACCTCATTTTAGATGGCTGATCATGTTAACAGGCAGAGGTCTGAGAAGTGAAGGATCTGGCCCTGAATGTCCTTCTAGATACTGCAATTATGTTCCAGTGTAAGCAATGATAGTGCATTTCTCCTAAATCGTTTCGATAGAGAAGACCGCTGTGTTCTGCGCTTAGTGGCGCACATATCCATAGCAAAGGCCGAAGTGGGAAAATTCAGTAGGGGTTGGATTTCTATTAGGCAATAACTCAGTGTCATCTCATCTGGCATAGTAGTGTGCTTCCTTTGATACTTGGCTAGAAAATAGCCATAGCAATAGGATAGGATTGTTTGGTTTTAAAAACTTGTTCTGCGCTTAGTGGCGCACATATCCATAGCAAAGGCCGAAGTGGCAAAATTCAGTAGGGGTTGGATTTCTATTAGGCAATAACTCAGTGTCATCTCATCTGGCATAGTAGTGTGCTTCCTTTGATACTTGGCTAGAAAATAGCCATAGCAATAGGATAGGATTGTTTGGTTCTAAAAACTCAAAAAAAAAGTGTAAGCAATGATAGTGCATTTCTCCTAAATCGTTTCGATAGAGAAGAGGCTGAGTGATTCTATCCTGTCCTAGAGGTTTTTGTTGATGTTGTCGGAAGCTGACAACCACAATGACCAGATTTACAGCTTCCAATGTAGTTGTCAACCTGCCCCTGAATAGAGATGAGGGGGTTCAGGTGCAAACTTTGTGACTGGGACATATTGCTGGATTGCCGGCCATGCAGCTAAACCAGCAAATTAACACCACAACCTACTAGCCATGGCTGTGATTGGCTAGTAGGTAGGGGCATCAGTGTCCAGGTCATGATGGACGCACCTAAACCCCAACTTGAACCTAAAGTTCAGGTCTGCTCACCACTACTTATAAATATTTTCTATACCAATGATGCATTATAATGGGAACAGAGAGTGTATCATTATGTACAGGAGGGGATTTGGCACATTTGGGCCCCAAGCAAACTTATGTCTTGGGACAATCCTAATGCTAAACTCTACCCTGTGGTTTGACATGTCTCCGAGATCTTTGGCAACAGGTAGCACTGCATCACACCAAGGGGTGGACATGGAGGGTGAAGGGTGGGGGCCCCCCTGGTCTCCAGGGTCCCATGCAGTTGTGTCAGATACATTATAGGAAAATCAACCCCACACTATGTATATTTAGCTAAATTTGTTATCCTTATACCCGGTAAAGCTAGGAGACAACCCTAAATGAGCAGTGATTCCAAGTATATTTACCATAACCTTGCATCTCTAGATCTACAGATGAAGTTTAAAAGGGGCTGTCTAATTTTTAGAACTTGATCAACTATTGTTAGAATACTTACAGGACTTCTACCTGTAAACCTAGCACTGACATACTGGTGTGCACCCCCTCTGGTGGAATCCTTGTTTCTTAAAGAGACCTTGTCAGGTCAATAACACACTCTACCTGCTTACTAAGGCAAGCAGCTCCCTAGCTCTGCCCCAGTTATAGCACTGTTAAATTTGTAGCTTTATGGTAATTTACAAAAAAACTATGACATGCTGAGATACTTGCGGTCCCATCAACAGACCTAGCATCCAATGGTCTGACGAATGAGGAGGCGTTGACTGCAGCATGAAGCCTGCAAGTCGGCATCTGGTATGGGAGTGGCAGCCCCCCGAGAGAAGCTGAAGAGAGGGGAGTTTCTGGACGGCCCCCTCATGATTAAGCCAGACCACAGGAAGCTAGGTCCATCCATCGGACCGCTACATACCTCAGCTTTTCATAAGTTTTTGGTATGTTCTGAAAACTTGGGGAGGGATATGGAGCTGCTTCCTTTAGTATATGTAGCTAAAGTGTTTTATTGACCTGACAGGTCCTCTTTAACAAATCTAAGATGCTGTTGGCAGAAGTCAGAGTTCAGATATGTCTTGTGTAAGTCACTGCATTATGTCCTGTGATGATTAATAAAGGGGGGGGGGGGCTCAGGAGAACCGGTATCTACCACTATATATGTTCACTGTATAGTGGAATACTGGTACCCACTTGGGTGGTCTTTTCCCCCTATGCCTAGATATGACTATTCTTAGGTCCTTTAAGCATGCAAATGAGCCTAAGTCAATGAGGCCTGTAGCTCCTCATGCTCATTTACATATTATTTTTATCCTTTTTTTATGTCAGGTCTTTCTCTGCAAGAGAACAGCTCTTCAGTGGGCCCATCAAAGTCTCCGGGACCCAGAACCACGTCTCACCCTGCCCCGGTAGCTACTCCTCTGCTTAAGTAACTAAAAGAAGCATGGATCCTGCCAGAGGGGTGCACACCAGTATGTCAGTGTGGTTGGTGTACAATCCTTCCGCTTAACGCTTCCACGAGCTCTGTGTCCTCCTCATAGCCCATAGGATATCATGTTCATGCATCTCATGTATAAAAAAAGGGAAAAAAAAGAAACAGGAGGATGGTGCCCTGTGCAATAACCTCTGGATCCAATAATTAAGCAGAGATCGAGTTCTACTGGTTCATCTCTCACTCAGTATTAGACAAAAACACTTATATCACAGGTAGATAGATGGTTTCTGGCCTACAAGCCATCAGCTTCCCGATGTGGAAGCAGCTACACATTGGCAGGAGATAACTCAATAGTAAGACCAAACTCAAAGGACCAAACCCTGGTATGGACAGAACCACAATAAGTTATTTTAATGGTTTTAAAACCACCTGCAGCATCATTTCAGCCTTTTTTCTTACTTCTGAGTGAAGTTCCATGGGCTGAGCTGCAATACCAAGTGCAGCCACTGTTGAACGTACTGCACTGTGCTCTGCATCATATGTAATAATCAAGATATGGTTTCTTAAGAGTTTGCATCTCATATGAGCTACAACATGTGATCAAAAATCCATGGGAAACTTCTGGAGTCCAATGTACAAGACAAAGATCAAGCACTTACTCTGTATCTTACTAATCACCCTAGCTCTACACCAACGCTGTGTACCTGTAGTAACTGGATGCCATCACTGAAGCCACAGATTCCACAAGTAAAACTGGAGCTGGAGTTCCAGCTTCTGGTCAATATAAGGACTGGGTGACAACTGCTTCCATCTTCGTTTATGAGCCATTCAAAAGCTGTTGCATGTGGGTGACAGGTGTGGGCCCCCAAATAATCAACTACCGATTTTTGTCTATTCTGATAATAATCCATTCATATTAATCCCCAGAAACCCCTATTTAAGAGAGTCTTCCAGCCTCTAGATAGCTCACAAGTAAGACCACCATTGTGTAGGACTCCTTATGGTCTTTATGGCAAAGTGGGTTCTTGTCGCCCTGGACAGTTATTACAAATGCTTGAGAACCCATTTTCTTCTTTTTATACATCATTTTTAGGGAAGATTTCAATTATTGTGTAAAGGGATGGGACTGTTTGGTGCTGGTGGAAGTAGAAAACACTCTACTTACCCTTCTGGCTCCAACGACAACTGCCCATTCCCTGCTCCTTCCATTCCAAAATTGGACCATCGATGATGGGTCGACCTAATTAGAACAAAGGTCTGGTGCCTTGTGAAGTCAAGCATTGAGGAATGATATGGTTTCATGGTGGGAGCGGACCAATAGTGTGGGAAGTAAAAGTTTTTGTTTAAATCATTTTTAGGGACGATTTCAAATTAATTGGTAAAGGGTGGGACTTGTTTGGTGCTGGTGGAAGTAGAAAACACTCTACTTACCCTTCTGGCTCCAATGACAACTGTCCATTCCCTGCTCCTTCCATTCCAAATTGACCATCGATGATAGGGTCAACCTAATTAGAAAAGGCTGGTGACCATTGGGAGTCTAAGCATTGAGGAATGGATGGTCAATGGTGGAGGGAGACCCAATAGTGTGGTAAGTATGGGATTTTTGTTTACCCCTTTAAAGCTCCGATAACGCTTCCTGCCGTGAAATAAGAATTACAATAGGTGTTGAGACTCACAACAAGAATATAAAAAAGGTGACATTGAGATTTCTGTGATTGCCGTAGATCTTGGAGATGACAGGAGTTCACTTCCATCTTTGCCCGATGACTTATCGGCCCCATCTTGAGAGGAGTCTGTCTAGCACTCGCGGCTCTATAAGATGCTATGATGACGGTCTGGAAGCACAGAGCTATATCTCAGAGGTAATGTAGTAGAGCCACCGCACTGCTGAAGCAAAGCAAATGAATGCATTTTCCATTCTCTAAATTGTTCTTTTCCCAGATGGGCCCTCAAGGATACTCTGCAAACTGATAAAGTAAAAGAAATTCAGCGGTCTCTAAAAGGTCAATGATAATAAAAAAAGAAACGTGAGCTCATTTTCCATTAATGTCCTAATTGTTTTTATTGCGCAATTTTATCCAAATGTCAAACTTAATCTATGCCAACCCCCCCCCCCCCCCCCCCGCGTCCGGCCCCCTTTTTTTTTGTGGGGAAGGAATAATGAACCCTTTTATTCCACTTTAATATTCGTCTTTTTGAAAACATGATTAGCTGCATGGGTTGTGTAATGGCCGCGAGGCAGATGGGTTTAGGGTCTGCCGGTGGGTTATGGATGACGTTACTGCAGAGCTTCAAGGAAGGGAAGGTGAAAACTTTTCAGGCAAGGCTTAACTATGAAAAAATGACTGTACAATACTTGCACATTTTGGGACAATTGAGTATATTAGGACACATTTACTTACCTGGTCCCTGCACAATCCCTGCTGTGCATTGTCCGCCGGAATGCCCATCTGCCGCGATTCATGAAGATCTTGCGCCCAATTTCCTGCATGTGTCGCTTCTGCCGGAGTTCACCATCTTCCTCCCGGTCCATGTAGGTGCTTGGCTTGGGACACAAATTTGATTTGCCCAAATCCGTCGGATCGTGTGATGGCCCGCCCCCGATTTGTGTCGCGTGAAAGCCGGCATGACTGCGACACATTCCGATCACGTGCGATGCAATCCCCAGCGTGATCCCCAAAACCGTCGGAAAACCCAACAGAAAAGCGGCCGCGGGACAATAGTAAATAAACCCCATTATATCACACATGGATTAAATATCAGGGACAGATTAATACTGCCATGGGCTCTGGGCTGTATGGATATTATAGCCCTTACAAGTCCGGAATAACTTCCTACATATCATACTAGAATCAGCTTCTTGGAGAATGGAGGATGTGTTGCTTCTGCCTGATTTTAATCTGTGGGATTCGGGACCTTTGGAGGACCTTCAAAGCTCAAGAAATGGCTCTTGAGGAAATGTGTATTGAGAGCAGAAAATGATGTATGAGGATTTCATGGGCAAAGTTCCTTTACAGTGAAAAAATTTGGTGGGTGGTTTTGGTGGCCATTGGTCCCTCCATGGCTTGGGCCCCCGGCTACTACTGCTTATCCATAATAAGCAGTTGACTGGGGGAGGGTGGATGATTTTCCTTACCTTCTCAGGCTCGTTGTCTCTTGATAAAGGCCATTCTTTGTGAATACTTCAGGTTCTGTCGGGAAGTGTCAGTCGCCACTGTTAATTTCATCCTTGTTCCAGTCCTTGGGAAAATCGAAGCTACTGATTGTGCACAGCATATGTGTTACCATGGATCTGTTATAATATTATTGTTTGGGTGCAGAACCATCCTGGTTACCCAATTTTTAACTCAAATTTTTTAACTTGCAGTTTTATAAGGCTGTAATATGGACATATTTTAGGCTCTGTGTTATGGCTACTACTCCAGTAGGGATCAATATAGAAATCTTATGGTAGTTATGGTATTGCTTTAACCTTTTAAGGGCTGAATTCTATTCATGAGGATTTGGCCATTATTACTCTCCAGCTTAGATGCTCCCCATTCCATCTGCAGCTAAAACAGTTTCACAGGTGGTATGTTTGCCTTTGCTAGATAGTCTTCCATGCCTTACATGCCCACACACATGTAACATGCAATGTCCATGGAGACTCTGGATTCTTGCGCAAGCAATGCTCTTCCTCCTTGGGTCCTTCATGCCACATCAATTTTGAGTGCCATTGTGCCCCCTACTTAGATGCCTCCAACTCATCGCTATTCACTCCTGGAAATAAAAGGCTGTCTCACCCTCAGGTAGGTGTCTGAGCATTAGGTTTCTAACCCTTTGCTGTAGATTGCAATTTGGTGTTGTCTGTTTCCTATGTTTTTGAACTTGGCTGTGCATCTCAGCCTTTGATTTTGCTTGAACTCTACTTGTCCTGACCCTCAGACTGTAAATCAGATTTTTCCTGATCACTACCTGCCCTGAACTCAGACTGTCTCTGACTATTCTTGACAATTGACTCTTCACACCAGTCTCCTCTAACCTGCTTTGGCCAGATGGAAACATTGAGGTAGCCCAAGTCCAAAATCATTACAGAGGTTAAATTGTGAAAACCGATGATGAGACATGGAAAATACCTCTGGGATTAACCCAAAGCCAAACTCATATGGAGGCTCAATGGGTACACAGCCTGTTCTTCATACACCTAGATATAGAGTTTAGAAAAACCTGGGTTGGTATAAGACGCGCTGCCCGAATAGGTCCGACACAGGTTGTGTGGTTCAAGGTTAAGTTTATTTGTATGGTAAAAGGGTATAAGACGCGCTGCCCGAATAGGTCCGACACAGGTTGTATGGTTCAAGGTTACGTTTATTTGTATAACTTAACCTTGAACCAAACAACCTGTGTCGGACCTATTCAGGCAGCGCGTCTTATACCAACCCGGGGTTTTCTAAACTCTATATCTATGTGATTCCCTATCCGGCACAATCCTGTACCGGACTCCGGGAAGACGCAGCATACCCTACCAACAACCACTGAAGAATAGACAGAACAACGAATATCAGGTGAGCAGATACCCTTGCTATCTCATCACACTCTTAAGTTACCCATTGCACTAGGGGCGCGGCCTGTGTCTCTTTCTATTCTTCATACACCTAACCACATTCATAGATGTCTTGGATATCAGAAAACAACCAGACCAATAAATCAAGGTAGGATTTGTATGTCTCCAATATTTGGGCTCCCATGGAACTTATAAAATTTTTCAAGATCATACAACAATAATCCACACATTTTTGTATCCTCTACAGTCTGACATCTACCATAAATATGGAAAAGAGAATGAAATCCAAAAGATTTTGTCCCTTTAGTTCTGACGGATCCCATTAGAGATAAAGCTTGAGGGGGAAACTTGGTTTAGCCAAGGCTTTCATCCTCCGCATTGTTATCGAGGCCTTCAGAAGCGATGAACTGTAGAAATTTCCGTCAATATCAACATTTGTTCAGTCCCGGGCTTCCGTATAAATATTTTCCAGGTTGCATAACTAGCGGGATGATACGAATTGATGGAGACAATGGAGACAATTCCTTTTGATGTTAAATTAGGAGTTATCTGTTTTATGTTTTTTCGCCCCCAAGAATTTTGATGTTCTATCCCCTACTTACTGTACACACAACTCCATTGTGTTTGATTGCACTTCCACTAAAAGCATCAAAACAAATTGAATTCTTCAGAAATATACCAGCTGTCAGCGCCCGGCCGAGTTACAGCTCATAAAAGGTTTGCAGCAACAAGCACGAAATTCTGTCTAAAAGCACTAAAGCAACGAGACAATGGCTGGCAATAATTGATTCCATCTGCAAGCAAATAGACATATTTCATCTCTCTCTATCGGCGCTGATGAGGACAGAACGCTTCCTCTAGTCTTCTTTAAAGAAATTATTTATTTGACTGCATTAAATTTCTCCCGAAAGAAGTAAATAACGTGGCGCTGACGAACTAAAGATGTGGGAGCTGCATAATGGACGTGGAATGGTGTTTTTTTTTACTTTATATACAGGTAAAAAGGATTATATTAAAAGGACACAAAAATTCCCATTAGCTCCCTTAAGCTCCGTCATGTGTCAGGGTATCGCCTGTTCTTTTCCTTTATGTTTCTATCTGTATATTTCACAATCGGATGATTGTGGCTCAGCCTCTGGTTATAATCATATAATTGAATCTCCGGAGATCTATGTCACCCATCATGGGCATCAGATGTTCTTCATGGATGAGCGGACCCGAACCGGAATGTTTGGATCTGTGCAATGAGGAGTTCATGTTTGGCCAAAACCCAACTGGTTGGGTGGCAAACTGGTTCAGCCTGTTCTGAACACACCCAACTATAGTGCACAGGTGCAAGCACGCCCAACATTCAAACATCTCCGGCTGGTATCATTTTAAGGGATAAAGGGAACCACTCAGGGTGATTTGGGACACTAAACCACCTAGGTCCTTATGGATTGGTGATTTAGTGTTCCAAATCACCCAAATAAGCCCCCTAAAAGCAAAAATTTATACTTACTGACATCTGGAGTTTCCAGTGCCTGCACTTAGAGGCGAGTGAAGCTAGTACACCCCAGCTTCACCATGCCCACTTCACTACACTATACTTATGCTGCAGGAATGGCGCAGTGATCCAGGGATAATGGATAATGTCCGATCTTCACCTCCCGCTGGTGAGAGGAGGCACCAGCACTGGATCTTCTGATGCGAGTCCAATGCTCCTCATCAGACTCACATCTAGGGAAGTTTAAATGTTTTTTTTTTTAATCTAGGCCACACAATCCCAATACACCGGTCAATTTGGGATGCTAAACCACAGGTTCCTATAGACCTGTGGGTGGTTTAGGGTCCGGAATTGACCTGACATGTCCCATGATTGGTGTCAGTTCGGGTTTGGTTTGATTGGGTTCACTTATCCGAAATGTTCTTCTATGATGGACCTCACCACAGAGATTTAATCCCTTGAGGGAAAAAAATCCTATCAAGGTTACTGATAATAATTGCACAGGTTCCTGTCACACAGCCTTCCCAAGAAGCTTATTCAGGAGAGTAACTGTAAATGGGGAGGATAATATGCAGTTACCCCCCACTTATAGAGATGGCCCCATCTCTAGCTGGTCATGTGAGGCTGCACTGAAGTATCATGGGATGTCAAAAGGTAAAAAGAAGGTCTTCCGTAAGATGAAAATGTTTTGTCCCCCCCCCCCCCAAGGGATGATGCAAACATGTTTTCTATGTTTTCATGTGAAAATTAACTGGATGTATAGAAGTTATTTAATCAATCATTTAATGTGAACATGTCACCAGGAATGTGAGTTTTAGCTGGTGACAGGTTCCAAAGCCTACGCTAAGCTGATTTTAAAAATGCTTTTGTCAGCATTATGAATCATTTTAGTAGTTTATAACAATGGTGGGCTCCCTGCCAGTAATTTGTGGTGAGTCCCAGGGAGGGGTGTGTCTGCTTATGTCTCCTCATGCATTTTTCTTCACCTCCCTTCCTTGCCTGTTCATTGCACATGACAGAAAGTGGAGAGGGGGGAGGGAGCTGCGTGACTGTGGAGGAGAGGAGACTAAGACACAGACACACACAGGCTGCAGCTACCCCTCCCCTGGGACTCACCACACACTGCTGGCAGGGAGGCAGGTTATGCAAAATAAACTATTATGAAGTCCTGAAATAATTCAAAATATTAACATAGGCATTTTTAAAAGTAGCATAGCATCGGCTATTGGAACCTGTCACCAGCTAAAAATAGCATTCCTGGTTGACAGGTTCATTTTAAGAGATCAACAAGACATTAGATTGGTGGGGGTTCAGCACATATCACCCCCACAGATCAACTATTCTCAGGAGCTCAAAAGTGGAACAGAAAAAAGACAGCGCCATTCTCTGTGTAGTGGTCAGATCAGGTTACTGCATGTATTGCTATAAGAGCTATGCTGCAGTAACTTGGTTCAGCCACTTAACAGAGGACGACGCCGTCTGCTCCCTTCTCCAATCTCTACTTTTGAAAATTCTACGGTAGACACTGTTCCTCCCGGTAAATAATTTAGGCACAGACAGTACTTTTGCCTTGTCTATTTTTGAAAAATTATATCAAAGAAATTCATAAAATCAATAACAACATTATTAGTAGTGGGCTCATAAGTGCTTCAGAGCAAGTGGATATTCCTATAAGTAAATAATCGAGGATTATATGTAATTAGGGTTTTCTTTATGATCATCCACCTTCATGTTCGGTTAAAAAAATGAATGTACAATACTTTGCTTTCCTAACGGTAAGACACCAACTTACCGCCTCCCACTAATCCCCTGACAAGTGCCTCTTACTTGTCGCCCCTTTCATACACGATTCTGCACCGTTGCAGGAGACTCTTGATGGCTCGTTTTCCACAGCTTGTAATGGCTTTATGTCTTATAAAGTCTCTAGTGCTATCGACTAGTCTCTCAGTGTTAATAGATATAGAATAAGCACAGAGGATAAATACATACAGTATACTGTAGTACTGCCTCATTGTTTCTTCTGTAACATCATTTCAGTACATATAGGGGGTCATTTACTAAGGGCCCGAATCGGGTTACCCGAATATTACCGTTTTGCGCAGATTTTCCCTGAATTGCCCCGGGTTTTTAGCGTACGCGATCGGATTGTGGCGCATCGGCACCGGCATGCACGCGACGGAAATCAGGGGGCGTGGCCGTCAGAAAACCAGACGGATTCGGATAAAACGGCGTATTTTTTTTTTAAAGTGTCGCTTGACACACGCTTACCTGCACCCAACAACGGACCGTGAACTCAATTGAACTCTGACGGACTTCAGCGCAGCAGCGACACCTGATGGATATCGGGCACACTACCTAAGTGAATCGCCGGAAGACCCAAATCCTCTACAGAGAACAGGACCGGGTAAGTAAATCTGCCCCATAGTGCTGTCTCTCCCTGTAAAATTTGAACAGTAAACACAAAGGATAAGAACGTATAGGGGCACATTTACTTACCCATCCTGTTTACGCCGCCGATCCTGAATATCCGACGAGGATCTAATTACATATTAGCTTCTATTTTAAGGACTCATATGTATATGATTCGTGGAATACCCCTTTAAGCAACTTACAGGTTTGGACCCAGTGAAAGAGTAGCTCCCTGTGACATAATACCACCCTACCAGAAGTGCTTTAATGGGAGGGTTCCCCCCGTAAGAACATAAAGGGTTGAATACCGTAGCCCAGGTTCTACATGACGGCCTATTGAAAACATTAAGCAACGTAATGATGAATGTGACCTGGGAGGCAGAATCATTTATCATCTGCAATTGAGACACACAATGACAGCACAATTTGGGGAAGGTACCGTGTCAGTAGATTTAGCTAATATACATTGCCAAGCGGAAGGAAACCTTGGACATGATCTCCTTCTTGTATTCATGGCTTCTGGGTAAATACCTGGACGAATTCCAATGTCCATCCCGGCATAAATAGGAGAATGATATAGGCCCAATTACGGATGATCAATGGAATGAAGTGCTAGATATGGTATCTAGGTTGTTGCTGAGACAGCTTTTTCTTGTGTATAGAGTATATAAAACCCCTGAGATGTTGTACAAACTCAATCTTCACCCGACCTCCCAGTGCCCCCGTTGCCATCAGGATAACATAACATGCTATGGGCCTGTAACGAGTTAGGTAACTACAGGCAGTCCCTGGGTTATCTACAACATAGGTTTTGTAGGTTTGTTCTTAAGTTGAATTTGTATGTAAGTCAGAACTGTATACTTTATAATTGCAACCCCATAGAAAAAATTTTTGGTCTCTGTGATAATTGGATTTTAAAAATGTTGGATTGTCTTATAAAAAACTTGAATTTTTAACAATAAAGCTTCATTACAGACACCTTTTATAACTGTTACAGATGTCTATTGTAGCCTAGGACTAAAGTACAGTAAATTACCATTTGCCAGAGCTCCGCTTGTAACTAGGGGTTGTCTGTAAGTTGGGTGTTCTTAAGTAGGGGACCGCCTGTACTGGAAAGAGCTAATGAGCCTACTGTCTGATATTACCGTCTCCTTGTCTCTCCTGGTAAATAATATATACACAGATATTACTCAGTGCTATATTTAGAGTTGTTGCTGCCCTAGGCACTAACACAACTTACACCCCCCCCCCCTCTATTGGTGCCTTTAGCAAATGCTTCTGCATTACAATTTATTAAGTCCTCTCAACTCTCCCTCTGTACCGGCCACCCCAGGCATAGCACCCACAGTGCCTACTGGTAAATATGGCCCAGATATTACTGTCTGCCTGTCTCTTCAGTAAATTATTAAAGAGGAGTTCATGAAATCAATAATAAGAAGATTTCTAGTATTTCAGTGGATTTTTCTATTAGTAAATAATTGAGGATTATATGTAATTGAAACCGTCATATCAGATGATTTTTGATATTGTGTGGAGGGGGCAATTGTGAACATTTTTCTAATATACCTTATATACTCGAGTATAAGCCTAGTTTTTCAGCACAAAAAATGTGCTGAAAAACCCAAACTCGGCTTATACTCGAGTCAAAAAATTCATACTTAGTATGGGCTGCCATAGGTATTGTGCAGAATTGCTTTCTGCTTGTTAAAACACATACTTAAATTAAACCGCTTATCTCCTGAGAGTAAACCGCTTATCTCCTGAGAGTAGATGGTTAAAGGGAAAAAAAAAAATCTCAAAAAAAAAAAAAAAATCTTATTATTGCAGGCGGCCCGGGTGCGTCGGAGAGTTGGCGGGAAGGTATTTTTGTAGGTCATCTGATTACGGAGATTAACACAATGATGATTACATTTGAATGCTTCAAAGTGTAGAAGTACATTGTTTTTAGATAATCCTAAACAAACTATAGGACTACGGGCGCCTCCGGCTATAATATATATTAAAATAACTTCTACAGAACACAAGGAAAACGGTTCTTCTTGATTGTCCAAAAGAGAAACGGGAAAAAAATTAGGTACATTTTTTTCATTGATTTTGTTTAGAGATGAGCGAGCACTAAAATGCTCGGGTGCTCGTTACTCGAGCCGAACATTTCCAGATGCTCGAGTGCTCGTTTCGAGTAACGAGCCCCATTGAAGTCAATGGGAGACCCGAGCATTTTTCAAAGGGACCATGGTTCAGGAATAAAATGTGTTATTTAATTGAAAAAGAATGTCTTCTGATAATTTGCAAACATCTGCGATCTATTCTTCACTGTTCCGCGCGTATATTATCTCCCGACAAGTTATCAGATGTGAAGAACAGTGAAGAATAGAATAAAAACAGTGAACACAGGCTTCAAAGTGTAGAAGTACATTGTTTTTAGATAATCCTAAACAAACTGTAGGACTATGGGCGCCTCCGGCTCTAATATATATTAAAATAACTTCTACAGAACACAAGGAAAACGGTTCTTCTTGATTGTCCAAAAGAGAAACGGGAAAAAAATTAGGTACATTTTTTTCATTGATTTTGTTCTTGATATTTTTTTACATTTTATTTAATGATTTTTATTCATGTATTTCTGATCGTTTTGCTTTTTTTTAATTTATGTAAAAAAAAAATAATAATAAAAAGAAAAATTCAGTGGTGGGTCTACTATTATTAAAAGGATTTCTCCATTTCCAAAGAAGACTCCCTGGGTGCCGGTGGTTACCTTGCTCCGGGATTTCATTTGATTAATGTGGCACCCAGACTCCTTGGTTACAACTAAACATGAGTGGGACCAATGATTGGGATTGGTGTTTAGGTTTGACCACCAGATTGCGTCTGATGGATGTCCCTAGCAGCAAGCGATGGCAAAGATTGGCCAGCGGATTATTAAATTGTACCTAGAGATGAGCGGACCCGTTGGTTGGGTTCGGTGTTCGGGTTCACCGTCTGCCCCTTAGAACTACCCATAGGTGTGATTGGCCCTTTAATCTCTATTTACAAGTTATTGATTACATTTCAGAGCTCAGAACTTTTCTTTCCTCTGTGACAATGGGGGATACTGATTGGCCAAAGTGGTTCTGATGAAATCCAACACTTCTGCCCCTGCAGGAGGTGTAACTAAGAAGCTGTGGGAGAAAGGGGACCTGTATCAAGATAAGGAAACTAGTGCTTTGTTACCCATGTTTTGGACCCCTCAGTGTTTTCCAGGGACACTGAAAAATGTATTTAAGTTATATACTAAAGGTATATATTACAGGGGGGTGCGGGAAATATTCAGACTCCTTTCAATTTTCAAAAACTTTTTTTTTTACTCATTATTGTGCACTACAGAAATGTAGATATTTTTGCTCGTTTATTCAACACAATAAACTAAAATCTCACTTTGTGATACTCAGTTGGTGAGAAGTATTTGTCCCCTGGGGATAAGTATTCAGCCCCCGGTGATAAGTATTCAGCCCCCGGTGATAAGTATTCAGCCCCCAGCTGGGGCGTTGCTCACGCACAGCCAATCGTCTCAGTGTGTACAAGATGCATTGAGCCGTAAAAAGAAAAAACATCCACTTGTAAGTCGGACATTTTCCTGTGACGCACGGAAATGGGCCCTTGTTGAAAGGCTGCAGGCGTACTTAATGAGCTTATCGCCTTCAGCGTAGGTAAATGGTTGCTTCTTCGCGGTTTACCTTTGTGTATTGTTTCCTTTCCGGGGTTCCTGGTCGGTCGTGGCCCGGTCAAACAGTGACTCAAAATCGGCCACGCTGCTTAGTAGCACTTACATCAAGTATCACAGTGTGTCGCGGCGAACGAGCATCTCTTCACGCTCATGTTACGCGAACTTTGAGCAGATGGGGCACATCAGCAGAAGACCACAATCCGGTGTGGTGCCACTTCTTTTAGTTTAAACTTATCATGATTATACTGTGCGCGGCTGACTGTTCGTTTGGGGAAACATTGACTCTTTGCTATATCTCCGCTTAGTAGAAGTCCTCAGAGTCCCAACTCCTTTCTATCTGACCACAGTGTCCTCTACCTCAGAGTTACAACCTAACAACCTACAAAAATTATATTGGAAACCATATATAAAGACGGCATATTTGTACAGTCATATTGGCACATACAGAGAAAAATAGCAGCATCTACAGTCGACAGTAGAATTCTAAAAAGACGTTATTCCCTGCAACATTTCACCATTTTTTCTAACGGCTGTCAGTATGGAAAAAAGATATGATGCATTAAAGTAACTGCGCACATCCTTATATTGTCAATGTATAACATTTAGCTAAAACGGGTGATGTGCATAAAAACTGTCCAAAAAAGGTAATAACATCAAAGCTGTTTCATATATCACATTACATCCCTTACTTCATACACTACTGAAATTAATCCTACTACACATAAAAACGATTTACAAAAAAAAAGTCGTATGGCCACATGTGCCATAACACATACTTAAAATACGTCCAATGTGCGCAATTGCTCCGAACACGCCCAATAGGTCCAACACTGGTTGGGATCAATACGGAAGCTGGCGATAGGATGCCCAACCTGCTGAGACTAGTTGTATAAACATGAAGTTTGATTCAGAGTTGTAAAGTGGGGGGGAAATAGAAAAAATGTATGCAGCTAGACAAGTGTAATCTGCGAACAAAAAGAGCCTGGCCCCTGTTTAAACAGAAAACCGTATAAATAGTACCTGCCAGCTGCTTCGTTTACCTTTTATCCCTTCTGGGCCATCCCCGCTAGAGGGTCCTCTTCTTCTCCATCCTGGGGCCTCCTTCGACCCCCTTATGGGCCCCTCGACACATAAGATCCACAACGACTTCAATACAAAGTGATATCAACATCCTATCCCACACCCGTTGTTAACGTTGGGGGGTGCGGTTACTGAATGCTTGTGCCGCCCCACCCTGTAGAATTACGTTATTCGCTCCCTCCACGGAACGGTCTTCCCCGCCCTCCTTTTTCCCGTTCTATTGTACCCCGCCGCCAAGTGCTGATCGTATTAGTTTGTTTCAGCGCGAATACCATAAACAGTAGTGGCTATGAGATACAGGTGCGCTGCACAGACCCTGTCGTAATATGTACCCAGCTCTCGCACGGTGTTTGAAGTTTTGTTTCAGCATGTGGACGGGGTCGCGTGGAGATTAATTAAAACAGGCGGCAAAAGATTTCCAATTTTAGACAGAGATAGAGAGGAATTTACCACCTAAAAAACAATTAATGGACACCTAGGGTACAAAAGGAGGGATGAGAAGATATCCTATCCCCCCATAACCAGTCATCACAATAACAAATCAAAAGTAGTGAGCTACTGTCTGAAATCAGCATCAATGATTTGTTTTATCCACGGGATGTCCGAGCGATGTCGGGATAATAGCGCTGGCGCAGCTGTTTACAGGACCACCAGGGACGGTCTAGCGCGAAAAAGAGGTCCCAAGACACACTGGGATTGTCAAGTGTACAAGGCTAGAAGCGAACCTTAAAAAGAATCAATCATCGCTCCGGCAACTAGTTGGACGATATACAATAACATGTAAGTATACACAATTTAACAATCAATTAGAACCTGCGACCGTCGTTAGCAGGTGTTCGTCTGACAACCTCTGTCAATACCTCTGATTCACCCTCAGACACATACTGACGATCGGGGAGAGCATGCAGACAGATCAGTTGTTACAGTAAATGTCTAACCTTCTCGTCCTTCACTGCAAAGCCGGTAAGCTGCCTTCCCTGTGATTCATTGGTGGAGACGGTCTGTTTTAGAACTGCAATATCTTGTGGTGCTTATAAAATACTTCAGTCAACTATTTGTAATTTCAAGACAAGTTTTTTACTAGACAAGTGTCGAGGGTTACGGTCATCTAAGGTTGGGTGCCCACGCGGGCGCGGGTGAGTGCGACGTTGTGTGCCCCCCTCTCTACGCCAACCTTTTTTTTAGGTGTGTTGGGGTTGAAAGACATCACGTTCACCCACGCGAACAGCAGGCCCACCTCACAAGGCCCCTTGCACATATATAGTGGTACCATATATATTTGTACGACATCATCCTTTCTGTGTGGCATGGTCTTCACCGAAGGAAGAACTCTTCGCTCCGTAGCCTTCAATCGCACCTGAATCCTTACTGATATACACGAATTCGACTCCCTCGCCACTCCCTCCCCAGTATCTCTTGCTTCCCCGAAAACCCCTTCTCTCTCTCTATCCCTGGCCTCGCGCCCGTGCTCTCTTATTCCATTCTCTCTCTGGCGCGAGCGTCATTATTCCTTTTTTTCCTTCGTGCAGTACAGGGCATTTCTGGACCTGATTAAGACTTGACCTTTTTATTCATCACTAAACACCTGTGACACATCTCTCAATTCCTGTATCATTTTTGAGTGCACTATCGAGCTTCTTTCCTCGTCCCTGCTCCGTCTTCCCTTCTTTCCTGCGTTCACCGGTATCACCCTCCTTCTCCTTTTCCCTTCACTGGCGCGCTACCCTCTGTAAACCACAACTTGTATGCTCCCCTTCTTACACAAATATTATCTCCTCATTCCTGTCCACAGGGTTCATACTCGTTTCGGCTGCGCTGCTCTACGTTTTGGTCCTCTCTCTCGAACCAGTCGCTGTCCTTCACTTCCCCGTCGTCACTAATCCTCCCTTCACTGGCTCCTTCTCCAAAGGAGCATAAAGTGCTGCCCAGTCTGCCACATACAGCCAGTTTTTACTAAGGACTAACTAGAATAGCTGCCAGTTACCAATGCCCAAAGGGAGAGCCTTGAAGTACTTGATCAGGTACTCTACACCTACAGAATTTACCTCCAGTTTGGAGGCAAAAAACGGGGAATAGCCTCAAGAAAGAATATACTAGAACGCCAAGCCCCTCCTACATGCAGTATAAAAAGGTGATGAACAACAAACCACTTACCTGAGGGGACCGCCTGCGCAGCAGACAAATCCAATACATCTGGATGGCACATCGCTCAGCTCAGGTGCACGGGCTCCATGATGTCAACTATACTTCATCTATGGCAAAGCACACCATCTGCACAAAATGCCTGTGGCGAGGCTGCGCTTAGGTTATACACTACTACAAAGTGATACTACCATAACTTCCAACGAATACAGTCGGCACAAGGACCCACCACCTAACAGCCAGGGAGCCACCAACTTTAAAAGATCATCTCACCAGGAGGCGCATGTGGCTTGTAAACAAATTTAAATATAATAATTAGTGTCTTTAAATCCTTGGTAAAAACGTCCGGCTCGCACCTCCTTCCCCCCCTCCCTCTCTTTCCTATTATCCCCTTACCCCAGTGACCAATACACCCCGGTGACGGGACACCAAATTTAGGGGAACGTTCCCAGGAGCCTCGATGTGGACAAATGTCAATAATTCTGGTTCTAACCATATTATCGACGCCTACGAGCCAGGCCAGTATTCCTTCAAATACGTATCATCCCACATCACCATCCAATCACAAACGTGTATACATAATCAAAGCAATATATCACTGCAAAACCAGAAATGGTTGTTATTTAATCAAATGCACTTGGGCCCAAATTCTATGTGGGGTCACCCGTAACCATAGGTGAAAAAGAGGGTCCAGCAACAGTCTGTGCTACCGTCTAATTACGACGATTATAAAACACTCTATCACTCAAGGCAAGGATAAAATCTGTAACATCGTGTCGTGTGCAAACTGCATATCTCTCTGTACCTTTCCATAATAGCGCAATACAAGAGTATAAAAATATATAGCCGTAAAAAATCATATCAATATATAGGCGTCAGAGGAGGGAACCCACAAACCGAATTCCTGTCTCCAAAAGGAATCAAGGTTGGAACTAATGAATTAGGACACAATGACCCCAAAGGACTTTACGACGAATGAGCTGTTGTTGTTACCACTGCCTTCTATAAACAGACCACAAGGTATGAAAAAAAAACCCTATATGCACATTGGGAAGCAGGGCACTATAAGTGGCTTATCACAACACGATACGCATATGATTTACGTTATATTTAATCCTTTCACCTGTACGGAGAACTCCTTAATTTAGGAAACTCTTAGTGGTTTTGCCTGATACAAGGGCAATTTGTTTTGGAAAGGTAGTCGCTGGTTCTCTAGTCTTTTGAAGCCGGCTCAGTACAAGTTATGCATTTATTAGTCACACTTAAACCGTTTTTTTTACACTTGCACTAATGGTTTTTGTCGTGTTTTTGTTGCTTCACTATTTTCAGGGTGGCACTTCTGCACCCGATCTTTGAATATTGAAGACAAGCGTCCAGTATCTCGCATACAACACCGGTCACATCAATCCTGCCGGAAGTAATCGAGAAGCATAGCCCCACACGTATGTACGTATCTGCTGAGGACACAGTATCAATCACCCATATGAAGAGCCAAATTATGGACTACACTCCAAAAAGGAAAGCCATGATGGATAACACAGAGAAGGTCCAATTCTTGGACCACACCACAATTTTTTACTTTGAATTGGACATTCCAGCAGAGCTGAAGACTAGAGGTAGCTGCCATTCCACGGTTTTTCAACACGTTTCTAGCATGCAAGTGTCACGTTTCACTTATATGCTTGTGAAGTCGTTCATATATAGGTTGGTCTTAGCGAATTTTAGCCGCTCATACAGCACGCGATCGGGGTCACTCAGTTTCTCACCACACCGAACAAGCGGCAGATGTACGGGGTGCTAAACCTCATCATATGCACCAACTAATCACCATCACATTTTCCTATCCTGTAGCAGTTGAGCGTACAATCCCCTTACCCCCCGCGTGGTGCGTGCTTAGAATGATTGAATCATTCGGCCCAATTTTAGGTGCATAATGGCAAACAACCGCCATATGCCTCCATTGTTCATGTCCATCCTTGCATTATTTTCCCTCCCCCCATTCGCTACTTGCGCACCGCAGTATATCTATTACAAGCACCCTTTAAGGTTCCAGCCGGTTGTCTAAGAACCTAACACAAGCATCATAGGTGCCCGGATCAATGCCACCCTAGTTACTGCATGATTTTTACTTTTACTTACCATCATGTTAGCAAAGGCTCGACCTGATGACACCTGGGGGGCCACCGGCGGGGGTGCCTGGGTGCTCTGGTGACGCGCGGCCTTCACAAGTAGGGGCTGAGGATTGTTTACCCGAGCTCCACGGCTAGATGCTGGGGGCGCTGAGTACCTGGGCTTATCGGACCACGGGGTGCCGTGGGGCTTGAAATATTATTCCCGAGGCCCCAGAGCCCTGTCTCGGGTTCCCCAGGGCTTTCTGTACTACTTCTCAACACCCTAACGCCCCTGACGGGTGCTACTGCGTGTACCGCTTATACACCCGTACAGTTTCTTAACCTCAAAACTTCACACATGAGAATACACAGGTGAGCCCTCCTCATGCCACTCGGGGGCTGCGTATATTCTTTATCAGGGTACAAATAACGTCTGACCCTCTCATCACTTTTAAAAATTCGATTACTCCTACAGGAGGCGCCCGTGGGAGCCTGTCGTAGACACTCGTATTTGGGCAACCCACTCACTAGCTTCAGCCATACCCGCCCAGACAGTTACATCGTTAGATTCACATTCTTACTGCTATTGGCCTTTATGGGGCACATTTTTAACTCCCCACAATTTTACCTAAACTTACCCCAGCTCCGGCCCCATTCGCTACGTCCGAGCTTGCTGTTCTCTTGCACAGTGATTCCGGTGAGAAGTCCTGTCTGGGATTTAAGATGGGAGTACTTCCTTACTCCGCCGTCCAACCCAGGGTGGGCGCTCGGCAGCGCCGAAAATATCTTACGTCCCCGGAATGCCAACCATGACCCCATATAGAGGTGAAGGTGAGGCGCTGCCCGCGATCAGCGACACATCTTTCGGGTGTATTATCAATGCGTACGCGGTTCATCTTTCCGAATTCACCGTCGGGTTTTGCGGGTTTGCGGAATCGGGAACTTATCAACCGGACCACGCCCCCCCCAATTTTCTTTCGTCGCTCCTTCCAACTTGCCCCTATGCGGACCCCTGAAGTCCCGATCGCGTTCTCCCATGGGCAGTCTCTAACACCGGTGAGCACAATTTATTCCATGTACAAGCGGCGCAAATCGGGAAAATATCTCTCTTAACCGTAACACGTCGTGAAAACGCGAATCGGCCCTTAGTAAATGACCCCCCTATGGTTTGAACTGCTTATAGTCTAAGATTCATATTTATCACTTTAACAGGCAACTTGCCACTCTTACTCTCCTGAATTAATTCATTGTTTATACAACCAGCAGTTGGATTTCTTTGTCTTTATCCACATCTACCAGTGTTGGGCGCATACCGGACCTTATTGGGGGTTTTGAGCATTTGCGCACTTGGATTATTGATAAATTGCGTTGTGTTATGGGCACATGTGGCCAGACGATTTTAACATGTTTTTTTATTTTAGTGTAGTACCATGTCAATAAAGTACGGATAATGTGATAATACATTTGTGTTTATCCTTTTTTGGCAGTTTTGATGGCACATCCCCGCTGTTTAGCTCATGTTATACATATGAAAAAAAGACCACAGTTTTTCTTATTTGAAATCTACTTGTCTTGAGCGCTAACTATTTTTCCCTTGTACCTAACTGGGGGGGACGTAGGTTGGTCCCCAGAATTAGGACAGCCCGAAGTTACACAGATCCGTGACAGAGATCTGTTAGACATAAAAAGTTCCAGAACCGCTTTTCTGTCTGAAAATCTGGAGTGTTTCTACCAATTTTTTTTCCTTCATAATAATAATTAGAAATGCTTGCTAGGCATAGATAGTGGAACGGTTACAAAACAAAAAATAATAATCTATTTTAAAATTTTCTGGGTCTCACCTCTGTGGGGCTGAGGGTAGCTCTAACGATCACCCCATTTGGGGGCGGACATTTATGCTTAGCACCATGGGGTCTGTGAATTACGTGATTCACCAGGGCTGAAGACTCATTCACTCTCTTCTGTGCGGAAGACTTAGCACCGTTCTGCTGTCCGGCACAGGGCGGAATACTGTATCACACCGGTGGGCTGAATACTTATCAACCCAGGGGCTGAACTACTTATCACCCCAGGGGGCTGAATAACTTATCACCGGGGGCTGACCATACTTCTCACCAGAAGGCGGCTCTGAATACTATCAACTGGCATTGAATACTATACTTATCACCGTTTTTCGCCCCTGGATTTTGGGATCCTCTGCCTCTTTCTTGCAGATCCTCTCCAGTTCCCTCATGTTTGTTGGTGATTATTGGTGGAAGCCATTTTCAAGTCTTTCCAGAGACGGTCAATTGTTTTTAGGTAGGGCTCTTGCTGGGCCAGTCAGGAATGGTCACAGAGATGTTCTGCTGCTTCTTTTTTGTTATTTTAGCTGTTTAGGATCATTGTCTTGTTAGAAGGTTCAGCTCAGTCTGAGGTCCAGAGCACTCTAGAAGAGGTTCTCATCCAGGAAATCTCTGTACTTGGTCGCATTCATCTTTCGTTTCATTACACCTGTCCTGCCTTTTCTGTCCCTGCCTACATAGCATGATGCTGCCACCCACCATGTGTCGCTGCTGGGATTGGATTTGGCAGGTGATGAGTGGCGCTTTTTTCCACAGCTTAGAATTAACACGAAAGAGTTCAATCTTCTCCTCATCAGACCAGAAAAATCTTATTTGTCATAGTCTGGGATCCTTTACGTATTTTTCACACTGTATGCGGCTTTCATGTGTCTTGCAGGAGAGGCTTCCATCTTCTTCTTCCATTTAAGGACTTTGAAGGCCACTGTGCTATTAGGAAACTTCAGTGCTGCAAAAATTCTTTTGTAAACTTGGCCAGATCTGTGCTTTGTCACATTTCTGTCTCAGAGAACCTTTGGCAGTTCCTTAGACCTCATAATTCTCATGTGCTCTTAAACTGTGAGAAGTGAGGTTTTATAAAGACAGGTGTTAGCCTTTTCTAAACTAGGCTGATCAGTTTAATTAAACACAGTTGGACTCTACTGAAGGAGTAGAACCCTCTCAAGGCAGATCATAAGGAAAATGAGATCATGTGAGTTAAATATGAGTGTCACATCAAAGGGTCTGAATACTTATAACTATGTGATATTTCACTTTTTTTTTGTTTAATAAATTAGCAAAATTGTCTACATTTCAGTTTTTTTCTGTCAATGTGGTGTGAAGAATGTTCATTAATGAGCAAGAAAAAGAGCTTTTTTGATCTTACCAATTGGCTGCAATAAAAGAAAGAGTAAAAAAATTGAAGGGGTCTGAATACTTTCTGTACTTACTGTATGTAGTTATTAGAGTTATTAGAGTCATATATTACAAAAACATTGCTAGTCAAGTGTGAAAATGAGATTGAGCCAATAAAGTAATTTGCAATTTGTCCAATTGTAACCACTAGAGATGAGCAGACCCAATGTTCAACTAGCCAATCATATCCATGGCTAGTTGTTGGGTGTTGTTGGCCCACCAATCCGGCAATATGTCTGGGTCAGGTGGCAAAACATGAATGGTGAACCCAACTTGACCACTTTGGTCGGCTCATCTCTAGTAACCACCTCTACATCTCCTGATGTGGAACCTACAAATTGACCAATTGTCAGGAGTGGATTTGGTGTTTAGATAACCCTGATACATCACTTGGCTCTAAATGGGAGGGCTATAGCACTCTATGCTTTCCATCCTTTTTTATTGGCATCCTGAGGATACCAAAGTTGGATCCCCGTGATCTCCAGAATCCCATTCATTATGGGTAAATCCACCACTAACCATAAAAGTATCTTGTTGTTCAAGGTCACGCTAAGAGTGTTAATTGATCCGGTGATTATCTGTCCTCAGGTAAAACACAACTCCATAAATGCATTAGTGCATTGGTTCATCATTGAGTTAGATGGCCCTTTTAATGATATAAGATTGGAGAAATAGAAGTGTTTATGCATACCATGAAATGCAGTATGTAGAAGACTCCATAAACGTATTGAATCTTGATATATTCAGTAGTGGCCTGGACAGCATTTATTTCTATGCGGGCAATTTTTCTCACCCCTCTACTTCCCCCTGCATGGTGGTGATGGAGTGTGAGAAATTATTGCAAGTACTAGCAATAAACTAGCACTTGCTATTATATACAGCACTGGCGTGGTGCAGAAGTCCTGATGAATGCTCCCCATTGAGTATTTGGGTATCCACAGGGGAAGTAAGGTTCTATGTTGATAAATGAAAATATGTGCATCTGTGTAGCAATGATCTGCTTGCAACATACAGTATGTTCTAGGCGGAGTAAAACTAGGACAGTAACTTGTCAAGAAGAATCTGGATGCACTGGTAGATCACAGAATAAGCAACAGCATGTAACGTCAATCAGCTGCTTCTAAAGTCAGCAGGATATTGTCATTTTTTAAAAGAGTTATCGACTCGCGGGATAGGGATAGAATATTTATAGTGTACAAAGCCTTAGTTCAACCACATCTGAAATATGCAGTTCAGTCTTGGACTAAAGCTGATTGGAAAAAAATGTCCTGGACTACAAAGGCAATCCACAAAATTGTTATGGGGCATGCAAAATGTTAGTTGTGAGAAAAGATTAAAAGAATTAAATATGAAAAGTAATTTATATAGTGTGCAGCAGGCTGTGGACACCCTGGGCCACGTAAGTGGATGTTCCCATTGATTTTGATTTTTTTTAACCTTGGG
Organism: Engystomops pustulosus; assembly: GCA_019512145.1. Taxonomy (NCBI): domain Eukaryota; kingdom Metazoa; phylum Chordata; class Amphibia; order Anura; family Leptodactylidae; genus Engystomops; species Engystomops pustulosus. Next base: position 706,328 of record WNYA01000018.1, read on the forward strand.
GTCACTCGTTATCTGAAATTCCCTATCATTGGAGAGCAAGCTGAGGTCAGGGCAGGCAAACTGAGGTCAGGATGGAGAGCTGAGGTCAGGGCAGATGAGCTGAGGTCAGTGAAGGCAAGCTGAGGTCAGAGAAAGCAAGCTGAGGTCAGGGCAAAGGAGCTGAGGTCATGAAAAGCAAGCTGAGGTCAGGGCAAAGGAGCTGAGTTCAAGGCAGACGAGCTGAGGTCAGGAAGGTGAGCTGAGGTCGGGGCAGATGAGCTGAGGTCAGGGAAAGCAAGTTGAGTTCAGAGAAAGCAAGCTGAGGTCAGGGCAAAGGAGCTGAGGTCATGGAAGGCAAGCTGAGGTCGGGGCAGATGAGTTGTGTTCAGGGCCAGCTGAATACAATAGTAGTAAAGGACCAGTGTCAGGGAGGGTAAAATGGAATCATAGTCAGCTTTAGTCAGGATTATCACAGAGGAACATGTTTTAGTGAGTAAGGCCTAGCTAAGGAAGATCATGAAAATCAGCATGAAGAATTTGGTAAACAGGACACATTTGCCCAGCCCTAATATCCTGGGAATCCTTAGGCTCAGGGAACTTCCAATGGGGTAAGGTATCTGTGTCAATGAGATTAGCCAAAGGGTCCTTTGATCCTGAAGTTTAACTTATGTTGGGTGTGTCTACCCCAAGGCAGGTCGTTTAAGTGACCCAGCAGCCTTGACCACTTTACGGAATAGAAATTTTTGGAAACTTTAATGATATAGGGCCTATTTTTTAGTAAATATTTCTAATAATGCACTGCTGTTCTTCACCCCGCTGCTACCGGTAGTTATCTGCTTCCTCTGAGCTGCGGTGTCACTCTTCTAAACACTCTTTCTCGCCCTTAATGGTGTCCTGTGGATCTCTATCACTTGGAATATCATCTTGATTTTCTTTTCTTGGAAAAATATTATTTTACACAATAAAGACATTTGTCTTATAAGTGTCATGGCCACCAACACAACCTAAAGATGTCACCTCTATCGACATATTTAAAGAGTCTTTATCCATTTTTGGACCTCATGGTGTATTTGTCTTAGTACAGATGACCCTGTTACATTCACATTTGATGGTAATCTATGTCTATATTGAAATTTACTTAAAAATTAGAACACAAAAGTCGATACATCTATGGGGGGTCTGAAGGTAAAGAATGAAAAGAGTCCTTAAAGGGGAACTGTCATGGTCATTTGGGACACTAAACCACCCACAGATCCTTATGAATTGGGAGTTTAGTGTCCCAAATTGCCCTGTATGATTTTAAGTGATTGTATAAAAAAAACCTTTTCACCTTACTTGTTCCCTGTGTGTTTCGGCAAGTGGCGACATATTTCTAGCCTGGCTTCACTGTTGAAGGCCACTAGGGAAGAGGTCCATCATGAGAGAGAAGGTGATGGAACGACCTGTGAGAGTAGAGATCAAAGATAAAGTATCAGAAGGTCAAAAGTTTTGGGCATGTGGAGCATATAGCCCTTAGCTGTTACAAAGAGCTAACAGGTTTCCGGTCCAGGTGGACCTGGGCTTATTGGTATCAACAAGGTGGGGGTCATTTACTAAGGGCCCGATTCACTTTTTCCCGACGTGTTACCCGAATATTTCCGATTTGCGCCGATTTTCCCTGTATTGTCCCGGGATTTTGGCGCACGCGATCGTATTGTGGCGCATCGGAAATCGGGGGCGTGGCCGAGCGAAAACCCGATGGATTCGGAAAAACCGCCGCATTTAAAACAATAAAAGTGCCGCTTGGGACGCGCTTACCCTCACTTGGTCCGGCTCGGTGAAGTTGAGTGTGTTCCGATGCTTTTCAGCGCAGCAGCGCCACCTGGTGGACGGCGGAGGACCTACCTTGATGAATCCCGGCCGGACTCGAATCCACCGCAGAGAACGCGCGGCTGGATCGCGAACGGACCGGGTAAGTGAATCTGCCCCGATGTGTTTTGTCTTTAAACTAGGATAAGCCACTTCCTGAACTCAAGTGTTTTGATCCAAACCCATATGTTTGATGTCAAGTTATACGCAGCAATATCTGAAAACATTGTAGTAGAAGTTCTGTGACTCCTCGAAAACTTTCTTACTCCTTAAGATCCAACCACTTCCCATTAGATCATTTCATTCATGGGGCAAGAAAATCCAAAATAATTGAAAAAAAAATTTTCAATCAACTTTCGAATCTTGAAGAAGTATCTGCCGGCTCAAGAAGTGTTAATTTTCTTTTGTAGATGTATTTCTGATAAAATGAATGGTAATAATAACCCAAAAATTCCACTTTTTCCTTCAATTAGCACCGAAATATTGTGAAATGGAAAACAATGGAAACAAAATAAATCTTCTATAAATGAGTGAAAGGAGATTTCAGCCGAGGAATAATACAAAACATTTATCGGAGCTTACCTGATTTCTGTAGCAAACAGCTGGCGAGCCTGCTGGGTTTTTGTATAGCATATATGCCATATTCTTCCCGGCTTTGTTGATGTCCCTTGAGCGTCCAATATATAATTGTACGAAAACCTCCGAGACATCAAAAGAAAATGTTTTTGATGTTGGCTTCAATGCGAGTTTTACAAAGCGCTCGTTGCAAGTGTTTGTCATGTATAGCGCCACATGAGACGGGAAAGTAATACTCTTTAAATTATGGTAACTAAAAATAATACAAGCCGCCCCCCCCCCTCCCGACCATAAAGCCTTGACATTGAACGTTTAAAGTCATATGTCTGCATACATGGACATTATGAGTCATAAGATGATAAAATTCTGTATTATTGACTGAACTTATGGATAATAATTGTATTGGGGAAATCCAGTGGTATATGGTGGGAGACGACTAGCTTTACAAGGCAGAGAACCAACACGGTTTTAAAAATTTTTTCTAAGAATGTTTATTCAGGGAACCATGGAGAAGGGGCATTCTCCTTGTCCTCCCCCTGGTGTGTTGTGAAGTAGGTCTGGCCCGCAAAGCTCCTCCTCCTCTTGGTCTTGCTTCTTTTACCACCCTAACCTCTGAAATCTCACGGTCAATCAGATGTTGACCAAACTGAATAAGTTGTGATGACCTTTGATTCATATTTGCCATTCTTTTATAAGAAGGAATTAATGTCACTGTCCTTGATCTGTGATCTATAACCAGAAGACCACGAGAAATCCAAAAATTCATGTAAATACAAGAGCAACCTAGATGCAGTATATACAGTGGTAGGAAAATTAAATTAAAGGTCGAAAGAGGAACAATAATTACTTTTTACTGCTTTCACCTTGACCTGTTGTCACCCAAGTGTTCATACCCTAACATAGTGCCAACCTTTAAGCCACGTTGACAAATTAAGTTGCAATGACCATCGATTCATAATTATTACATTCCACTGTCACATCCTTGATCTATTGTCTGTGACCTCCAGACCAAAAGAAAACCAACGATGAATGTAGCTACTGCACATAGACCAAGAAGTCTACTAATGACTTTTACACCCAAAATTCCTAAGGTGGGTAAATTAAAGTCAAGAATTCAAAGAGGGCAGTTTTTAATGACTATTCAAGAATATGTTTATTTGTATTTATAACATTTTTGCATTTTTGTTACAAGCTAAAGTTTTCCCCCCTGCCTCATTCTCCGACTGTTGTCACCGATTTCTTCCACCCTATCATGGTGCCAACCATTACGTCAAGTTGACCAAAGATCATCAATTCATAGTAATTTCTGTTTCTCTTCCAAATACTAATTACTTTTCACTGCCTCACCCCTGAATCATGTATATCACACATCCCTAATTGGCTGTCACATCTCGGCTATGACATACCAGAACATAGGAACCATGTGGGAGGTACAGCTCTGGATTATCGTGGGAAACAATAATATGTTTCCAGCCTTCATATGGCTAGTGTGTGATATGTTCGTAACTTATTGTAAGTTACAGATGAATGCAACCAACTCTACCACCCACACTAAAGATGTTCTCCTAGAAGTTTGACACTTGGGTTTGAGGGTTGAGTTGTAAACACCAGAGATCAAGCCAAAAGTTCTGCTTCCAAAATTACACACCATTCTTATGCTCTTTTCTTAAAGGAGTTGTCCGAGTTTTAAAAAAAAAACTATAAGTGGCCTGGAGCAGCTGCTTAAACAATAAAGATGTACTTACCTTCCAGTGCCCTCGCGTAACCGCGCTGCTGTCGCTCTGCTCCAGGCGCCATGTCAACAAACATGGCCGCCGGAGCAGCGCTGCATTCAGCTCCCGCCGGACCCGGCACCTCCGGCGCCCCATACCAATGCTGTCTATAGGACGGAGAGGCGTACCCGGCCACGGCCGGAGCTGAATCAGCACTGCTCCGTGGCCATGTTTGTTTACATGGCGCCCGGACTGGAGCGACAGCAGCGCTGGGACCGAGGGCACCGAAAGGTAAGTATCTTTATTGTTTTAAGCAGCCCTGTCCCGGCCACCTATAGTTTTTTTTTTCGGAACTCTCGACAACCCCCTTTATAGAAGAATTTTAGAAAGAAGAAATTTTAACTTTATCAGACGTTCTACTTCTCATTTAATTCTTCTGTAACAGCTACTTAAACTCTTCGACCTTACGATGGTTCCAACCTTAAAGCGAAGTTTCCCTCATCATCAATTCCTATTTAACAACAAATTTCATTTTTCGCTGCATCATCTTTACATTGTTCTCTACAACCTTGAATAAAACTGAAGAAAGATGAAGCCGGACCATTGTCTGCATTTTATACCTTCAGTAACATCCACCGCAACAACATCTTCCCGGCTTCTCCTGAACAACAGCAGCTTGTCATTAACAATCTATTTATATCACATATACACCGGTGAAAGTCATTGTCTAAGCGGCTGCTATATGATAATTAGGGCTGGTTACATACCGGCTCCATCCCTGGAGTCACAGAAAATCTGTAATCATCTGCATGTTACAGTTTCCTCGGAGCAGGTGAGCGCAATATCTTGGGACCGTTTCTGTGGGTTTCTGTGGCTCGTCTTCAGATGGTAAATGAACTTAGGGTCGAGATGTTGGTAATGAATTCAGCTCTTGTAGTTGGAATGCGTCATGATGTGTTCTTTAAAACAAAAACTAATAAAACTTATTGAATATCTGAGCAAATAATATTAGTTTGATGCATCTTACAGAATAAATGTAGTCGCTGGATCTTAATACTCTCCAAGGTCGGTGGTAATCTGCAATGTACAAGAGGAGCATCCGCAATATCTGCCCTCATATTGAAGGTGACCATAATGGTTTTCTTAGGAATATTCCATTTGTATGTTATCGATGAATTAATTAAATACTGGTCAGTGCTGATTAAAGGAGATGTGCCATCAACCACTTTAGATGACATCTACCACCACAACGAAAGAATGTATGCAAATGAGCCTGAGGGGCTCCAGGCTCCATTAACATCTATGGATCCTGGAACCTCTCAGGCTCATTTGCATGCAGTCCTTCATCCTGGTGGTAGATGCCCTTTAATATAGGAGCCACCACTGTAGATCCCCATTTCAGCTGGACCCGTAGCTTTCTATGGAATATGAAAATAGTTTTTCCTGGTAAGAAAAGGAAAACTCCTTCTACTTCAATGTTTGACTTTCCAGAAACTTATTGACACGATGTTGGATAATAGCCAAACCCCAATGATCACGAGAAGGGTAGTTCTTTCCTCACTAATTGAATGAAGTGACCGGTTCATCATATGCTCAGCTGTTTCATTCAATATTACATGAGTGTCGGATGTTGCCGAGCATGCAGGCTCATTTGCATGCAGTCCTTCATCCTGGTGGTAGATGCCCTTTAATATAGGAGCCACCACTGTAGACCCCCATTTCAGCTGAACCTGTAACTTTCTATGGAATAAGAAAATAGTTTTTCCTGGTAAGAAAAGGAAAACTCCTTCTACTTCAATGTTTGACTTTCCAGAAACCTATTGACACAATGTGGGATAATAGCCAATCCAGTACGGAATAGACAGTCTACTGTAGTCATAGATATAGTTCAGGAAGGAATTTATTCTTCTTATTCAGAGAACTTGGATTAGGAAGCAAAGTCCCCACTGAATAAGGGATCACAGTTTGATAAGTGGGGATCCAGCTGCCGATTATGAGAATGAACCCCAATGATCACGAGAAGGGTAGTTCTTTCCTCACTAATTGAATGAAGTGACCGGTTCATCATATGCTAGCTGTTTCATTCAATATTACATGAGTGTCGGATGTTGCCGAGCATGGTCGAAAGACGAACAATAATTAACTACTTTTACTTACTGCTTTCACCTTGACTTGTTGTCACCCCAAGTGTTCAACCCTAACATATGTGCCAACCTTTAAGCCCACGTTGACAAATTAAGGAGTTGCAATGACCATCGATTCATAATATTACATTCCACTGTCACAATCCTTGATCTATTGTCCTGTGACCTCCAGACCAAAAGAAAACCAACGATGAATGTAGCTCTGCACATAGACCAAGAGTCTACTAATGACTTTTACACCCAACAATTCCTAAGGTGGGTAAATTAAAGTCAAGAATTTAAAGTGGGCAGTTTTTAAGACTAATTCAGAATATGTTTATTTGCATTTATAACATTTTTGCATTTTTGTTTACAAAGCTAAAGTTTTCCCCCCTTGCCTCATTCTCCTACTGTTTGTCACACGTTTTCTTCCACCCTATCATGGTGCCAACCATTACGTCAAGTTGACCAAAGATCATCAATTCATAGTAATTCTGTTTCTCTTCCAAATACTAATTACTTTTCACTGCCTCACCCCTGAATCATGTATATCACACATCACTACTCAGTTCCACTATTGGCGTCAATCTCGGCTATGACATACCAGAACATAGGAAACCAGTGGGAGTATACAGCTCTGGATTATCGTGGGAAACAATAATATGTTTCCAGCCTTCATATGGCTAGTGTGTGATATGTTCGTAACTTATTGTATTTACAGATGAATGCAACCAACTCTACCCACACTAAGAGATGTTCTCCTAGAAGTTTGACACTTGGGTTTGAGGGTTGAGTTGTAAACACCAGAGATCAAGCCAAAAGTTCTGCTGACCAAAATTACACACCATTCTTATGCTCTTTTCTTAAAGGAGTTGTCCGAGTTTTAAAAAAAAAACTATAAGTGGCCTGGAGCAGCTGCTTAAACAATAAAGATGTACTTACCTTCCAGTTGCCCTCCGTACCAGCGCTGCTGTCGCTCTGCTCCAGGCGCCATGTAACAAACATGGCGCCGGAGCAGCGCTGCATTCAGCTCCCGCCGGACCCGCACCTTCCGGCGCCCCATACCAATGCTGTCTATAGGACGGAGAGGCGTACCCGGCCACGGCCGGAAGCTGAATCAGCACTGCTCCGGTGGCCATGTTTGTTTTACATGGCGCCCGGACTGGAGCGACAGCAGCGCTGGAACCGAGGCACCGAAAGGTAAGTATCTTATTGTTTTTAAGCAGCCCTGTCCCGGCCACCTATAGTTTTTTTTTTTTCGGAACTCTCGGACAACCCCTTTATAGAAGAAATTTTAACCTTTATCAACGTTCTACTTCTCATTTAAATTCTTCTGTAATCCCTACTCAAACTCTTTTCGCCTTTACATGTTGTTCCAACCTTAAAGCGAAGTTTCCCTCATCATCAATTCCTATTTAACAACAAATTTTCATTTTCCGTGCTGCATCATCTTTACATTGTTTCTCTACAACTTGAATAAAACTGAAGAAAGATAAAGCCGGACCATTGTCTGCATTTTATACCTTCAGTACATCCACCGCAACACATCTTCCCCGGCTTCTCTCCCGACAACACAGCTTTGTCATTAACAATCTATTTATATCACATATACAGCGGGTGAAAGTCATTGTCTAAGCGGCTGCTATATGATAATTAGGGCTGGTTACATATCGGTTTCCATCCCTGAGTCACAGAAATCTGTAATCATCTGCATTTACATTTTTTCCTCGAGCAGGTGAGCGCAATATCTTGGACCGTTTCTGCGGTTTCTGTGGCTCGTCTCAGATGGTAAATGAACTTAGGGTCGAGATTTGTGTAATGAAATTCACTCTTGAAGTTGAATGTGTCTGATGTGTTCTTAAAACAAAACTAATAAAACGTATTTGAATATCTGAGCAAATAATATTAGTTTGATGCATCTTAACAGAATAAATTAGTCGTCTGGACTTAATACTCTCCAAGGTCGGTGGTATCTGCAATGTACAAGAGGAGCATCCGCAATATCTGCCCTCATATTGAAGGTGACCATAATGGTTTTCTTAGGATATCCCTTTGTATGTTATTGATGAATAATTAAATACTGGTCATGCTGATTTAAAGGAGATGTACCTCAACCACTGTAAGGACATCTACCACCACAACGAAATAATGTATGCAAATGAGCCCGAGGGCTCCAGCTCCATTAACATCTATGGATCCTGAACCTCTCAGCGTCATCTGCATGCAGTCTTCATCCTGGTTATAGATGCCCTTTAATAGTGAGCCACCACTGTAAGCCCCATTTCAGCGGACCCGTAGCTTTCTATGGAATATGAAATAGTTTTTCCTGGTAGAAAAGGAAAACCCTTTCTTCTACTTCAATTTTTGACTTTCCAGAAACCTATTGACACGATGTGGGATAATGCCAAACCAGTACAACGGAATAGACAGTCTACTGTAGTCATAGTATAGTTCAGAAGGAATTATTCTTCTTATTTAGAGAACTTGGATTGGAAGGCAAAGGCCACCATGAATAAGGGATCACAGTTTGATAAGTGGGGATCCAGCTGCCGATTATGAGAATGAACCCCAATGATCACGAGAAGGGGTAGTCTCTTCCTCACTAATTGAATGAATGGCCGGTTCATCTATTCTCAGCTGTTTCATATTATGTCATTCAATATTACATGAGTGTCGGATGTTGCCGAGCATGGCTACCTCACGCACTCTCAGACATTGAACAAGACGTTGCGGAGCGGAACACTTGGCAATTTCCATTGCTCCCAGAGCATTGAATGGAGCTGCAGGGCACATGCTCCACTGGTTACTCCATCAGTTTTTGAGAATGGGACCTAGTGCAAATGATTTGTATTCATCTGCCATACACACAAAATGTACCTGTGTGAAGATGTCCCATAATTGTAATAATATGGTCTTTTAGAAAAAAAGATTGCTGCCCATGGATACGACCACTGCTGCTGGAGGGATTGCACAAGGAAGCAAATAGTTTTTGCATATGAAATCTCCGGGAGTTACCGTGTGTCCCCCCACTTCACCAATTGAAGAAATGTATATATATATGGCAAATTAATTCAATTAGATATTTAACTGTCCGAAATGCGTAGGGTTGGTGACTACCATAAGCTTTATTGACTTTTTTTGGGTTGCCCGTTCTTTTTCATGTTTTTAATGCATCATATTAAACATTATTGATTTTATCTCGGGAGTGTTATCCTAATTTGGAAGCTGGAGACTGCCTGACCGTTTCTACACATTGGACTTACCTGATTCCGGGATCAGTGTTATCTCCATGTATCTGGATCACACATATGGTATATTCCAAGGAGCAGGCGAGATGACTTCCTTTATTTTTTTATAAAGTCTTATGTCTTTGTTTTGAACCCAAGATATGAGCTGTAGCCCCCTGGTTCCCCGACATTCTTTGTAAAGATTTTAAGCTTTAGTCAGTAATATAATAGTCATGATGGGTTTGGGCGATATGGGGCGCTCTGTCCTTGGAGCTCTATGACCTCTCCCAGCAGATGGTTGCTCTGACTGTAAACTGTGACATGTGTCTATTTACTTTGTGTGAGAATAAAGAAGGAAAATTGTCTCTCGCTGCAGCATTTGGAGCTATTAAGCTTTTAACAGCACAAACACAGATACTATTGAGTGACAACCGGCGACAGACGAGAGCTCAATCGGAGACGATGCCAGCTCCCCAAATCTGACAGTAGGTTTGATGACCTTGGTCTAAATCCTCAGAATGAGTAAAAATAATTCAACAACAGAGAAGTTTATGGCTATGTTTAACTTTATCCTTTAGGATTTTCTGCTGTGAATATAGGTTAGGTCTAGTATATTGTGTATTGCAGTAGTGGTACAATACAGGGTCATGAGACTCCTCTGTATGAGCTATATGGAAGATATACATATATAATCCTGCCCCAAGAAAAAGAAGGTGTTGTCATACAATGAAAGTTTTTTTGTGTGATAATGAAATATGTAAATTATTTAGGAAACTGTACATTAGAGATGAGCCTTTTGGACCCTGTTGGCGCCTCTAGTATGGATATAAGGTGAGATATGGCTGGAAATGAAGGACACTGGTTCTGTATGATGACAGCTGGGCCTGTAGAACCTGCACACTCATAGGTTGGTGAATCTGGTGTCCCGGATGGTCCCATAAATGCAGGTTTTGTGATAAATCTGGTGTATTGGCAGCTGAAGAAGTCTTGCTGTTGACATGGAGCAATATCCTGCAGCTGGACACCCAACCATGAGAGGAGACATGTGTGGTATCAGGATGTCCTGCATGTATCACTGAGCTATTAGTGACCCTCCAGTCACTACTAGGGGTGACTATACTGTCCTATGCCATGGCCCACTGAAGTACCCAGGTTAAGGTGTCACCACGTGTTGCTGCTCTCCAGAAGGGATGGTGAGGCGTGGTGCACCTGAAAGGGAAATAACCCCCAGTGAAGAGTCAATGGGGGTCATTTACTAAGGGCCCGATTCGCGTTTTCCCGACGTGTTACCCAAATATTTCCGATTTGCGAAGATTTTCCCTGTATTGCCCCGGGATTTTGGCGCATGTGATCGGATTGTGGCACATCGGCGCTGGCATGCACGCGACAGAAATCTGGGGGGCGTGGCCGAGTGAAAACCCAACGAATTCGGAAAAACCGCCGCATTTAAAAAAAAAAAAGTGTTTTGCGAGACTTGCACTTACCTTCACCAGGAATAGGCCGGTGAACTTGAGTGCATTTCGGCGGGCCTCAGCGTACTTCAGCGCAGCAGCGCCACATAGTGGACGTCGGAGGAACTACCTTAGTGAATCCCGGCCGGACCCGAATCCACCGCAGAGAACGCGTCGCTGGATCGCGAATGGACCGGGTAAGTAAATCTGCCCCAATGTCTTTACTGAAGATATCCAGGGGCCAAAAAATACAAGGCTGATGTCTCCAATCTTCTACCTGGCAGAAGAAGTTTTCTACCCTATAGAAAGGCCTGGGCTAGCTTTCCCTCTCTTTCTTAGTAGGTTGTTACCCTGGCCAAAGGCTGGAGTCCATGGTCATTGGCAGAGTATCCCGGTCTCAGCTTTTTCTTCTGGTTGCTCAGTTAGACTGGCAGTCTTCTCCTCCAAGCAATGTTCCCTAACTGCCAGACCCTAGGCACTGGGACTGTTCTCTTTATATTCCTTTTATTACAGCAAAAACAATGAGAAAGCATTCTCCCATAGACTTACATTAAGTCCCTATAATATTCTATGGCAGAAAGGTTCTAGTAAACAACTTTCCAGACAGCAACTGTCAGTTTGTCTGATTTTCTGGTAAACAAGTCTGTTTTTCCCTCTTCAGAACAATTTCTTCTATAGCTATGTAAAATCAATAACTTATTTTTAGTTAGAGATATGTAGAAGGAATTTTTTTTAAACACTATAGATTAATGCAAGTTAACCCTTGTAAAATAAAGTGAGAAGTGCTGACTTCTTATAGAGGAAATATTCAAATGTCCAAGTTCAATGCTTCCCTGATAGAGGGCAATTTACCCCCACATCATCACACCAGCACAGGGCAGAATGTCTGTCTAGTACTTTTAGGGGTGACTGGCTGTCCTATAACATGATTCCCACATCATCACACCACCAGGGGCCAGTGTGTCCTCCTAGCACTTATAGGGGTGACTTTCCTATGCCATGGCCTTCCACATCATCATCACACCAGCAGGGGCAGTGTGTCCTCCTATCATTACTAGAGGTGACTGACTGTCCTATACTAAGGCTCCCACATCATCACACCAGCAGGGGGCAGTGTGTCCTCCTATCACTACTAGAGGTGACTAACTGTCCTATACTAAGCCAAGGCTGCCCACAATCATCCCACCAGCGGGCAGAGGTCCTCTCAATCACTTCTAGGGGTGACTGGCTGTCCTATACCAAGGCTCCCACATCATCACACCAGCAGGGGCAGTATGTCCTCCTATCACTGCCAGGGGTGACTGACTATCCTACCCCCTAGCTCCTCACATTACTACACACCACATGGCCAGTGTGTCCATCCTATCACTTCTATGGTGACTGTCTGTCCCTATACCAAGGCTCCCACATCATACAACAGCAGGGGGCAGTGTGTCCTCTATCACTTCTGGTAACTGAAATAATATTCTGAACCATATTTGTTTATAGAATACTGGCTTACACTGGATTTTAATATTCTAACATTTTATGGAATATAATTTACCCAACTATCTGGGTAAACTATTCTGGCCTATAGTATATTACTCACTGGTTTATACTGTACTCTACAATTAGCTGGTTAAATACTAGATTATACTAGATTATATTAAAGACACTCCATATCACAGCTGATTGGGTTGATTATACCTTGTGCAGGGCCTGAAGGGAGGAGCAGACTCCAGCTTCGCGGAATCAAGAAAATGAGTCCGGCTCCTCCCTTCAGACCCAGCACCAGTATTATTCAATGGATTAGCTAATAGACTGTACTTTCCTTTAACTGTTGTTATACTGGATTATAACTCCTTTCTAGATTTCTAGATTATATGAACATGCATTATAATTTACTAATCTATACTGGTATAATCTACTGGACACTCTCCAGGTAACGCACTTCAGTCTTATATTTTAACACTTTGCTGTAATTCTGGTTGTCCTCCATAGTGACAAGATATTCAATCCTCTAGCCCATACTACTGGATCAGTACATGTAATAACCTCCTCTATCTCATAACATATCCAGACATTGAGCAAAGAATCTTTCATTGGCTCCCTTCATTACAAACCAATGATACATCAGTGTCTAATCTGATAACTTGTCTGACAATTGATCTATCTGTGGATATGTATAAATGATGGTTTGACCCAGTTGTTATTGGTCAGTGGTTCCCATCCCCCACCCCCAGTGAGGGAAAACTTCCATTCTTAGACACAATTGCTGCCGGTATGGTTGGGATCCGAGATGAGAAAAGACACAAGACAGTGGTAGAGCGCCGGGACCCTCATAGAGCGGGGACACCCCCAGTGCTACATATTATTAAAACTTTATTAGTGTCTTCAGGTTCTTCCAGGTTTAATGTCTCCGCTCCCATCACTTCCCAGCTCTTTCCGTCATCTTCATTATGATCCAGCTATGACGGAACATTCCGAGGAATCAACAGATACAAAAAGAGGAAGCCGGGAAAGGTTTTTAGCGCGTCGTCTATCGATGGGAAATATTGCTTTTATAGTTTTTTTCTTCATTGAAGATAATTATAATATCTCGTAACATAAAGAAAATACATAAAAGGAGGAAAAACGAGTAGAAATGGAATTAGGGAATATACTTAACATAAAAGATGTTGAAAGGCAGGGAGAGAGGGGACAAGGCTGCTCACATAGTAGTTCAGAGTCTGTAGAACACATATATATATATTTATAATACAATGGTTTGACCCGTTGTATATTGGTCCGTGGTTGCCCCTCCTCCCCCACTGAAGGAGAAACTTCCATTCTAACACAATTGCTGCAGGTATGTGAGGATCGAGATGAGAAATACAGTAGACAGTCGTTAGAGCGCGGACCCTTGTAGACAGGAGCACTCATAGAGTAGTAGAGTCTGTAGAACACATAGATATATTATAATACAATGGTTTGACCCAAGATGTATATTAGTCAGTGGTTGCCCCTCCCACCACTGAGGAGCAAACTTCCATTCTGAGACACAATTGCTGCCGTATGTGAGAAATACATGAAACATCGTAGAGCGCGGACCCTCGTAGCACAGGAGCACTCATAGAGTAGTCGAGTCTGTAAACACTATATATTTGTAAATACAATGGTTTGACCCAGATGTATTTGTATAAGATATGCCCCTTCCCCCACTGAGGAGAAACTTCCCTTCTGAGACACAATTGCTGCCGGTAGTGTGATCCGAGATGAGAATAACATGAGACATCGTAGAGCCGACCCTTGTAGACAGAGCCTCATAGAGTAGTAGAGTCTGTAGAACACATATATATTTTATAATACAATTGGTTTACCCAGTTTGTATATTGGTCAGTGGTGCCATCCCCCACTGAGAGAAACTTCCATTCTTGGACAACAATTGCTGCCGGTATGTGAGGATCCGAGATGAAAATACATGAAACAGTCCGTAGACGCGGACCCTCTTAGACAGAGCTCAGAGAGTAAGTAGAGTGCTGTAGAACACATATATATTGTATAATACAATGGTTTTGACCCAGACTGTATATTTGGTCAGTGGTGCCCATCCCCCACTGATGAGAAACTTCCATTCTTGGACACAATGCTGCCGGTATGGAGATCCATATGAGAAATACATGAGACAGTCTAGACGCAGACCCTCGTAGACAGGAGCACTCATAGAGTAGTAGAGTCTGTAGAACACATATATATTGTATAATACAATGATTTTTGACCCAGATTTAATTAGGGCAGTGGTGCCCATCCCCCCACGAGAGAAACTTCCATTCTTGACACAATTGCTGACCGGTATGTGAGAGTCCGAGATGAAATACGAGACAGTCTTAGAGCGCAAGACCCTCGTAGACAGGACGCTCATAAGTAGTAGAGCTGTAGAACACATATATATTGTATAATACAATGTTTGACCCAGATGTATATTGTCAGTTTGCCCATCCCCCACTGAGGAAAACTCTCCATTCTTGGACACAATTGCTGCCCGTGATGTGAGGAATCCGAGATGAGAAAATACATAGACAGTCCGTAGAGCGCGAGACCCTCGTAGACGAAGGAGCGCTCTAGAGTAGTAGAGTCTGTAGAAACAATATATATTGTACAAAGAAGTGGAAGAGAATCACCCAGATCTCTAATCAAAAGCCTCTTTGTGGTACCAACTTGCCACGTCTGCCGCCTTCCCAGAAGTCTTCAGCTCTTAGTAGCCACTGGATCAATTGGTATTAGGAGAATCCCACCCATTTGCCACATCTGCAAAAAAGTTTGTATTTTTCCTCCATGTTTGTGTGGGTTTTCCTCCGGGTCCCCGGTTTCCTCCCCCACACTCCAAACAATATTTGGTAGTTGTTTAGATTGTTAGCCCGCATTGGTACAGGGACCGATTTGACACGCTATGACTGCCGCTAGGTCTCTTTTGCTAAGATTAACAAAAGTGTACTAGGTCTTATTTTCCGGGGGGGATGTCCTATATTAGTGGAAACGGGGTAAGTTCCTGGATCTATAAGTAAGTTGACCCTCGGTTGACTGATGGATTTTATGGAAGATTTCCTTTCAACTAAGACATCGGTGTATGGCAACCTTGAGGGCAATTTGTTACGCCCTATAGGCTAGCCAAAGCCAACAAAACCAGAACCAGACCCTGTGTATCTGGGTTAAGTTAAGTGGATTAAATGAGGAGCTTCACAGAGCATATCCATACTCACAGAGCATGGGTCCAGATTCAACATAGCATTGCTCAATCACAGAGCAATAACCCGACTCTCTAGCATTGACTCAGCTCACAGAGCATTAAACCCGACTCACATAGCATTGCTCAGGACTCACAGAGCATTAACCAGACTCACTACATGCTCAGACATCACAGAGCATTAAACCACCCTCCTCAAGCATTGTCAATACTCACAGAGAATTGTCAGATCACAAGGATTGTCCCAGATCACAGAGAATTGCCCAACTCACGAGCATTTGTCTAGAGTCACGAGCATTCTCCAGACTCGCGAGCATTGTCAAGAATCCAAGCTTGTCTAGAATCACAGAGCATTGTCCCCAACTTAAAGAACATTGTCAATAATCACAGAGCATGTCCAGACTCACAGAGCAATTGGCCAGACTCACAGAGCATTTCCAGCTCACAGATCATTGTCACTACTCACCGGGCATTATCCAGACTCACATAGCATGTATCATAAGAACTGGATTCAACTAGCTCTATTCTCAGCTGGGAGCAGGACTTACATGCACAGGGTACTCTGCCACTGAAGAAACCAAGATTATAATTTACTGACAGCAAGGCAGAGATCCTTAAGAAACTGAGCACAAAAATCTATTAAATTTGTGATTTATTAACTTTTTAACAAAACAAATCAGCAATCTCCCTTATATTCCCTTGTCCTCCTCCCTGCACAAGCTGTGGGATATTCTCGGCTTCCATCCTAAACTCCTTGTAATTTTCCTGGGCATTCTCCTGTCAGGATCTGCTTTTCTTTCCCCGGGGCTGCATTTGTATAACAAATAAATGCGATAATAAGCGACTTCTCGCATCTGCAGATTATATCAGTTAGGTTGCCGCCCTGACTGCACAGGGTCCCGCGTGGGGATCACCGCTCGCTTAATCAGGGACGATGATGCTGAAATTACAAAGAGACACAAATTATCCAGATGAAGGGTCCGGGGCCGGGTCCTGGGTCACAGCGCCGGTCCGGCCGTGGCGATATATGCGGCGCGGAGCGCTGTGATTCATGTATCCGGACATTAGTAGCCTTTCCTTCCATGTGGGTGGAAATCGCTTGTTATTATCTGCTCTGTGATACATTAACTAGAAGAGGAAAAACCCGCTATCAATGTAAACAACCTCATGATTGGACTCTGATAGCGGGGGATGTAGGAAATTCTCGTACTTAACACGGAAAAATCTGGAAATTAAAGGGTTTGGTGTTGAAGTAAATTTGCTTCAATCGCAACTGCAGTACCTCATCCAAGCCTGAGGATGGAGGTGGCGCTGTTTATGATAAGATCCCTAATCTTAACAACTCAATGTGAAGAATCAGTTTGACTCCATCATGGATAGTGATTGGAGGGGGGGGGCTCAGGGCGTCTATGAGTACATCCAAATCCCCCGCGGCACCCGTATCCACTCGGAAGAGATACCGTGCAAACTCCACCAGTTCCGATCTGTAGAGATTTTTGTTGTAGTCCCTCCAGCCATTTTCCCGGTGAGACTATACAATGTGTCGTGAGGAACTTGACATTCACACCCCTGTCTGCCCTCCGTCCTCCCTGCTCAATGGCACGTTCTTTCTCTCCGCATCATAATGTTGCCGATCAGGAGAGAAGACATTGGGTGCTTATTTCCTAAGTGGCCGTGGAGCACATTTTTCATTGGGTTTTCCCGCGGTTTCCGATTTTCGCCACATTTACAGGGTTTTTGGCACAAAGAGCCAGGCAGAGTTCGCGCTCGGGATTTTGGCACAATCTAGTACTCCTCCCACGCACATCGCATTATACACGGACACTGCACTTACATACATCACTAGGAGAAGAATGTGAACTACCAGGGACCTCTAAAGAGCATGGAAACTACACATAGGATATCAGGGGCGCAGGACTTGTGCTCCCCGGCACAGCGTATTAATACACGGACAATGCACTTACTGCACCAGGAAGAAAGAAGGTGAACTCCGGGACCTGAGCGGGGGAAGCGGACCATGCAGGGATTAGTCGGACACCATCTTAGTGACTCCTGCACATCGCATTCCAACACACGGACCAATGCACTACATGCAACCAGGAAGAAAAGGTGAACTCCAGGCACCTGAGCGGGAATCGTCCACATGCAGGAGATCGGGCACAGGATCTTAATTGACTCCCCGCACACGCGCATTATACCGGACACTGCACTTACTGCGACCAGGAAGAGAATGTGAACTCCAGGGACGTGAGCGGGAAGTGACACATGCAGGCTAATTGGTCGCAGATCTCAGTGACTCCTCCCTCCCTCCCGCACGCGCAATTAACAACGTACATGCACTTACATGCAGACCAGGAAGAAGGAGGAGACTCCAGGGACCTGAGCGGGGAGCGACACGTCAGTATCCGGGGCGCACGATCTTAGTGAATCCTCCCCCCCAGCGATTATACGCTTACAATGCACTTCACATGCACCATGAATGAAGAAGTGACACTACACTCCGGGAGCCTGATCGGGGAATCGACACATGCAGGATATCGGACACACGATCTTAGTGACTCCCGCACAGCGCATTCATAACGGACAATGCACTTACATGCACCAGGAAGAAGAGGTGACGCCGGGGACCTGGCGGGGAAGCCGACACATGCAGGATTCGGGTCGGGCGCAGGATCTAGTGACGCCCCGCACAGCGCATTATCGCGGAACAATGCACTTACAATGCACCAGGAAAAAGAAGGGAACTTCCGGTACCTTGAGCAGTCGGAAGCCGACACATGCCAGATATCGGATGCCACAATCTTAGTGACTGTTCCCGCACAGCGATTATACACGTACAATGCACTACATGCACCAGTAAAAGAAGGTGAACCTCCAGGGACCTTAGCGGGGAAGCGACACATGCGGATATCGGATGCACAATCCTTAGTGACTCCCCCGCAGCAGCGCATGATAGACGGACAATGCACTTAATGCACCAGGAAGCAGAAGGAGCTTCCAGTGAACCTGAGCGGGGAAGCGACCCCAAACATGCAGGATATCGTATGCACGATCTTGTGAATCCCCGCACAGCACATTATACACTGACATTCACTTACATGCACCAGGAAGAAGGAGGAGAACTCCGGGGACGCTGAGCGGGGAAGCGACACTGTCCAGGATTCGGGGCACTATCTAGTGACTCCCCACCGCAGCGCATTATACACGGACAATGCACTTACATGCACACAGGAAAAGAAGGTGAACTCCAGGGAACTGAGCGGGGAGAGGCTACACATCAGGATATCGGATGCCACAATCTTAGTGAACTCCACACGCCCAGCGCATTATAGACGGACAATGCACTTACATGCACACATGAAGAAGAAGGAGCACTCCCAGGGACCTGGAGCGGGGAAGCGACACAATTCAGGATCATCGGATGCACCATCTTATGTGAATCAGCCACTACAAGCACGTGTATCCGACATGCACTTACATGCACCTGAAGAAGTGAGAGAACTCATGGACCGAGCGTGGAACGACACACATGCCGGATATCGGGCTATCGGGCGCATCGACTCTTAGTGACTCCCCGCACATCGCATTATACCACGTACATTGCAACTTACATGCACCACCAGGAAGACGAGGAACTCCCAAGGACCTGAGCGCGGGAAGCGACACTGGCAGGATATCGGGCTCACGCATCTTAGTGACTCCCCGCACAGCGCATTATACACGGACAATGCACTTACATGCACCAGGAAGAAGAAGGTGAACGCCGGCCGACGGGAAGAGACCATTCAGATATCGGGTGCACGATCTTAGTGCTTCCCCTCACAGCGCAATTATACATGGATAATTCACTTACGCCCAGTGAAGAAAAGGTGAACTCCGTGGGAACTGAGCGGGAAGCGACATAATGCAGGATATCGGGCTTCATCTTCGTTCGGACGTTGCACCTCGGGGTATCGTGATCGTACGCGTGTAAGTAAATTTGCCCCACTGACTCTGAGACTGACAAACGTAGTAAAATTACTCCAGGAGGTCAATGAGACTGATAGAGACCTCAGCTGACAGAACACCTTCCACACGGATGATAAATCCATTTTTCACAGTCTTGCTGCTACTAAAACATACAAAGTATAGGTAAGAATTCTTTCTACAGAGAGCACAGAGCACAGCAGTGTGAGGACACACCCCAAGTGCACTTGATACAATCCTAGAATATAAATCCATATTTCCAGGTCTGCTGCTACTAGCAACATACACAGAGGAATGATTACACATCTCTCTAGGGATAATACGTAACAATGCATGCAGAGGGGACAAAACACAGCAGTGTGAGGACACACCCAGGGCACTTTTGGAGATTGCAATCCCGGAATATAAATCCATTTATCACAGTCCTGCTGCTACTAACAACATACACAAAGGTTTGATCACACATTTCTATGTGGACAATGTCTAATACAGGCTTCATAGCGCACAGAGTGCAGCAGTGTTAGGATAAACCCAAGCCACTTGTAGAGGCTACAATCCTAAAATGTATATCCATATTTCACAGCTACTAACTACTGCTACTAACAAAATATGCAGCGGTATGATTACACATCTCTCCTGGGACAATGCCTAACACTGACTGCAGAGACCACAAAGCACAGCAGTGTGAGGATACACACCCAGTGCAATTGTAGAATCTCTACAATGGATATAAAAAAAAAAACAAAAATTTTTTGTCCTATTCCGTCCTGCTGCTGCTATAAACAACATACACATAGGAGTATGATTACAAAGCTCTACAGCGACAATACCTAACATTGGCTGCAGAGTGCAGAGAGCACAGCAGTGTGAGGTCTGATTACACATCTCTCAGGGACATACAGACCCACTGGCTTCATACGATGCACGAGCACAGCAGTGTTAGGTCTGATTACACATCTCTCCAGGTACATACATAACCACTGGCTGCACAGCGCACAGCAAGTGTGAGGGTTGATACACATCTCTCCAGCGGACAATCCATAACATGTCTTCAAGAACCGCACAGACACAGCAGTGTGAGTCTGAGTCACAGCTCTACAGGGACAATACCTAACACTGTTGGCAGGAGTGCACAGAGCACCAGCAGTGTGAGGTCTGATTACACAGCTCTGTCTCTCCATGGACAAACATAACCCTGCTGCCAGAGTTTGCACAGAGCACCAGCAGTGTGAGGACACAACCTAAGCACTTGGAGAATCCTGAATATATATTCATATATCACAGTCCGCTGCTACTACAACATACACATAAGTCTGATCAACATCTCTCCAGGGACTATACATAACACTGTCTACAAGACACTGCTTCCATCCAACTCAGAGCGTGCGGGAGAATGGGAGAACCATCACGGTCTGGACCGGGGTTCTGTTAGGATAACTTAGCTTTTACTGTTTCCCCTTGCCCTGGCCGCCCAAACCTGCAACCCTTTATTTCAGGCTGGACCTTATGGGGTGGGTTTTTTTTATCAGTTAAGGTATTATAGCATTTTTTGTATACGTAAATATAATCGATTACAGAATGAAGGATGCCCGAGATCCCGGCCCTCATGTCTGACGCGGGTGGGGGGGGGGGGGAAGGTGGTCCCTTGTTGTGTTATTTTTTAGGAGGTCATTTGCATTAAATATTTACCTGAAATTTTGTATAAAATGATAGATTGTTGGGAACAGGAGAGATGTATCCGGTCCCTGCACGGCTCTGGTTTAAGTTCTGGGGGATCGGGGTCCCCCATAGATGGGAATATAACTGTATAATGTACATCTGGTTCAATCACCGTGGATTTTTCTTTTTTTCTTTGATCGATGTGTTTTCTTCTGTTTTTCCCCCCTTCTCTGGTTCTGCTCATGGCAGGATATTTTTTGGTGTATCAGCTTATAGACTCTGGAGCCTTTACCATGTCTAAGCGCAGATAGTGATAGTTTTCCATGGTTCGTTGATATGATGTTTAATAATTTAATGTGTGAAATGTCGCTGCTTCGGATGATCCAGCGCCTTTGGTGTCTGCAGTGAAATCGCACTTTTAAGAGAAGACGGGAGAAAAAAATCAGGATGGAGATAGGGAAGGGGGTGACCATGGCAATAACGGAAAACTAACAACAAAGAGCAAAGGATGGGGTAATTTCTAGGTATAACATTGTAACATAACATAACAATTTAAAAACTCATAACCTAATACATAACATAACAAAGTAACATAATGTAGTTAGTAATTTAAGAGCATTTTGTTTTCTATTTTTTGTATAACTTATATTGGGCAATCACGGTGGCTCATGGTAGCATTACAACAAAAGGCTTGCAGCGCTGGTACCTCCTGGGTTCAAGTTTTCTAAGGTCAACATCTGCAAAGAGTTTGTATGTTCTCTCCATGTTGTTTGCGTGGGTTCCGCCGGGTCCCTCTGGTTTTCCTCTCTGGTTTCCTCCCACAACTCACTCCAACAGAGAAACACATAACGGTTTTTTAGCATTGTGAGCCCCATTTTGGACAGCGACCAATTTGTCAGCGTTGTACATGCGCTGTTTAATCTGTAGGTTCTATATAATAATAAGATTAATTATTTGTAATTATTCTACCAGAGGGGTGTTGTATGTGATTGGGTGGGACACTTTGGCATGAGCGTAATGGTTTTGTCCCCCCACCCTTCATCAGCATGCAATATCTCCCGAATGTCCTAAATTATAACCCACATTAAAACCATCTATATTGTGACTATATCGACCTCATCCATTTACCACCGGGAACTTATACCCCAATTAGCAATGAGTTTTTCCACACCCTTCACCACAACCACCCCACACCCTTTTCCATGTTCACAAAAGAGCCGAAGAACAAACACCCAACCCGAAAATTGTGTAAACCATATGGAAATGACCTATGACCTTTTGAAATAAAACTACGTACTGTCGAAAACGTTTGATAAGCTTGCTTTTTTATCCCCACGATTTGCCTTCGGCCTCTGGGCAGGACGGGAAACTGTCCTATACTAAGGCTCCCACATCATCACACCAGCAGGGGCCAGTGTGTCCTCCTATCACTTCTAGAGGTGACTGACTGTCCTATACTAAGGCTCCCACATCATCACACCAGCAGGGGGCAGTGTGTCCTCCGATCACTTCTAGGGTGGCTGAAATAATATTCTGAACCATATTTATTTATAGGTTACTGACCTACACTGGATTTTAATATTTTACATTGTATTGGGATATAATTTACCCGACTATTCTGGGTAATAATATTCTGGCCTATAGTAGATTATAATTCACTGGTTTATACTGTACTCTACAATTAGCTGGTAAATACTAGATTATACTAGATTATAATTAAAGGAACACTCCAGTCACAGCTGATTGGGTGAATTATACCTTGTGAGGGGCCTGAAGGGAGGAGTCAGACTCCAGCTTCGCGGAATACAAGAAAATGAGTCCGGCTCCTCCCTTCAGACCCAGCACCAGTATTATTCAATGGATTAGCTAATACTGGACTGTTCCTTTAACTGTGTTATACTGGATTATAACTCCTTTCTAGATTTCTAGATTATAATGAACATGCATTATAATTTACTAATCTATACTGGAATATAATCTACTGGACACTCTCCAGGTAACGCACTTCAGTCTTATATTATTAACACTTTGCTGTAATTCTGGTTGTCTCCATAGTGACAAGATATTCAATCCTCTAGCCCATCATACTGGATCAGTACATGTAATAACCTCCTCGATCTCATAACATTATCCAGACATTGGAGCAGAGAATCTGTTCAATTGTCTTCCTTCATTACAAACCAATGATACATCAGTGTCTAATCTGATAAATTCTTCTGACAATTGATATATCTGTGGATATTGTATAATATGATGGTTTGACCCAGTTGTATATTGGTCAGTGGTGCCCATCCCCCACCCCAGTGAGGGGAAACTTCCATTCTTAGACACAATTGCTGCCGGTATGTGGGGATCCGAGATGAGAAAGACACAAGACAGTGGTAGAGCGCGGACCCTCATAGAGCGGGGACACCCCCAGTGCTACATATTATTAAAACATTTATTAGTGTCTTCAAGGTTCTTCCAGGTTTTATGTCTCCGCTCCCATCACTTCCCAGCTCTTCCGTCATCTTCATTATGATCTCAGCTATGACGGAACATTCCGAGGAAATCAACAGATACAAATAAAGAGGAAGCCGGGAAAGGTTTATTAGCGCGTCGTCTATCGATGGGGAAATATTGCTTTTAATTAGTTTTTTTCTCATTGAAGATAATTATAATATCTCGTAACATAAAGAAAATACATAAAAGGAGGAAAAACGAGTAGAAATGGAATTAGGGAAATATACATTACATAAAAGATGTTCTGAAAGGCAGGGAGAGAGGGGACAGAGGCGCTCACAGAGTAGTAGAGTCTGTAGAACACATATATATATATTTATAATACAATGGTTTGACCCAGTTGTATATTGGTCAGTGGTGCCCCTCCCCCACTGAGGAGAAACTTCCATTCTGAGACACAATTGCTGCCCTCGAATGTTCCTTTTATGCTGATATCATAATGAAGATGACGAGAGCTGAGGAGTGATTGGGAGCGGAGACATAAACCTGGAAGAACCTTGAATGACAAATAATAATGTATTAATAATATGATAACACTGGGAGTCCTCACTCTACGAGGGTCCACGCATCGTATCACTGTCTTAAATGGTCTTTCTCATCTAGTCCCCAATAACCGGCAGCAATTGTGTCGAGAATGGAAGTTTCCCCCCACTGGGGTGGGGGATGGGCACCACTGACCATATCAACTTGGTCAAACAACCGATATTATACATAGTCCACAATATATCAATTCCAGTATGATGGGCTAGAGGATTGAAAATCTGTCACCTATGGAGACAACCAGAATTAACCTATGTTAATCATAAAGACTGGTGCGTTACCGATGAGTGTCCAGTATATTCATATCCAGTATAGATTAGTAAATTATAATGCAGTTCATTAATAATCTAAGAATCGAAAAGGAGTTATAATCCTAGTAATAACACACGTTAAAGGGACAGTCGCAGTATTTAGCTAATTCATTGAATAATCTGGTGCTGTCTGAGAGGATGGAGCCGGACTCATTTTCTTGTATTCCGAGAAGCTGGAGTTTAAAATCCTCCTCCTACAGGCCCCTCACAAGGTATAATTCCCCACCCATGCAATGACCATGGACTCCAGCCTTGGCCAGGGTAACAACCTACTAAGAAGAGACTGGGAAAGCTAGCCCAGGTCCTTCTATAGGGTAAAAACTTCTTTCCCAGGTAGAAGATTGGAGACATCAGCCTTATTTTTTGGCCCGGATATCTTCAGTAAAGACATTGGGGCAGATTTACTTACCCGTCCATTCGCGATCCAGCGACGGCGTTCTCGCGGTGGATTCGGGTCCGGCCGGATTCACTAAGGTAGTTCCTCCGACGTCCACCATGTGGCGCGGCTGCGCTTAAATGCTAAGGCCCGCCGAAATGCTCAAGTCACGGCCTATCCTGGTGAAGGTAAGTGCAAGTCTCGCAACACTTTTTTTTTTTAAATGCGGCGGTTTTTTTCGATTCGTCTGGGTTTTCACTCGGCCACGCCCCCCAGATTTCTGCGCGTGCATGACAGCGCCGATGTGCCAACAATCCGATCGCATGCGCCAAATCCCGGGGCAATCGAGGAAAATCGTGCCACGTTATAAATGACCCGCCCCTAGTATGACTCTCTGCAGACCTTCCTGGTTATTTCCCTTCAGGTGCACCACGCCTCACCTCCTTCTGGAGAGCAGCAACACGTGGTGACACCTTAACCTGGGTACTTACAGTGGGCCATGGTAGGACAGTATAGTCACCCCTGAGTGACAGGAGGGTCACTAATAGCTCATTGATACATGCAGGACATCCGATACCACACATGTCTCCTCTCATGGTTTGGGTGTCCAGCTGCGGATATTGCTCCCTGTCAACAGCAAGACTTCTTCAGCGCAATCCACCAGATTTATCACAAAACCTGATTTATGGGACCATCCGGGACGTCAGATTCACCAACCTATGAGTGTGCAGGTTCTACAGGCCCACTGTCATCATACAGAACCAGTGTCCTTCATTTCCAGCCATATCTCACCTTATATCCATACAGAGGCGCCAACAGGGTCCAAAGGCTCATCTCTATGTACACGTTTTCCTAAATAATTTACATATTCCATTATCACACAAAAAACTTTCATTGTATGACAACCCCTTCTTTTTCTTGGGCAGGATTATATATGTATATCTTCCATATAGCTCATACGAGGAGTCTCTGACCCTGTATTGTACCACTACTGCAATACACAATATCCTAGACCTACCTATATTCACAGAGAAAATCCTAAAGGATAGAGTTAAACATAGCATAAACTTCTCTGTTGTTGATTATTTTTACTCATTGAGGATTTAGACCAAGGTCTCAAACCTACTGTCAGATTTGGGGAGCTGGCATCGCTCCGATTGAGCTCTCGTCTGTCGCCGGTTGTCATCAATATATCTGTGTTTGTGCTGTTAAAAGCTTAATAGCTCAAATGCTGCACGAGAACAATTTTCCTCTTCTTTATCTCACACAAAGTAAATAGACCATGTCACGTTTACAGTCAGAGCAACCATCGTCTGGAGAGGTCATAGACTCCAAGGACAGAGCGCGCCATCCTCGCCCAACCCCATCATGACTTTATATTATGACTAAGCTTAAAATCTTTACAAAGAAGTCGGGGAACAGGGGGCTACCAGCTCTATCTTGGGTTCAAAAAAAAGACATAAAACTTTATAAAAAATAAAGGAAGTCATCTCACCTGCTCCTGGAATATACCATGGGTGTGCTCCGGAACATGGAGAAACACGGATCCGGAATCAGGTAGTCCATATGTAGAAACGGTCAGCAGCTCTCCAGCTTCCAATTAGGATAACACTCCCGAGATAAATCAATAATGTTTAATATGATGCATTTAAAACATGAAAAACGGGAACACAAAAAAAGTCAATAAAGCTTATGGTAGTCACCACCCTACGCATTTCGGACAGTTAAATATCTAATTGAATTAATTTGCCATATATTATACTTTCTTCAATTGTGAAGTGGGGGGACACCAGTAATCCCACGATTTCATATTCAAAACTATTTGCTTCTTTGTGCAATCCCTCCAGCGCAGTGTCGTATCCATGGGCAGCAATCTTTTTCTAAAAGACCATATTATTACAATTGGAACATCTGCACACAGGTACATTTTGTGTGTACGGCAGATGAATACAATAATTTGCACTAGGATCGATTCTCAAAACTGATGGAGTAACCAGTGGAGCATGTGCCTGCACGCTCCATTCAATGCTCTGGGAGCAAGGGAAATTGCCAAGTTCCGCTCTGCAATGTCTTGTTCAATGTCTAGAGTGCGTGAGGTAGCCTGCATCGGCAACAATCCACACTCATGTAATTAATATGAATTGAATAAAACAGCTGAGCATACATTAACCGGCCACTTCATTCAATTAGTGAGGAAAGAACTCCCCTTCTCGTGATATTGGTGGTTCTTCTCATAATCGCAGCTGGATCCCCACTTATCAAACTGTGATCCCTTATCATTGGGGCCTTTTGCTTCCTAATCCAAGTTCTCTAAATAAGAAGAATAAATTCCTTCCTGAACTATATCTATGCACTAGTAGAACTGTCATTCCGTACTGGTTTGGCTATTATCCCACATCGTGTCAATATGTTTCTGGAAAGAAAACTTGAAGTAGAAGGAGTTTCCCTTTTCTACCGAAAAACTATTTTCATATTCCATAGAAAGCTACGGGTTCAGCTGAAATTGGGGTCTACAGTGGTGGCTCCTATATTAAAGGGCATCTACCCCAGGATGAAGCTGCCAATGAGCCTGAAGGTTCCACGGGACTCTATAGATGTTATGGAGCCTGGACCCCTCGGCTCATTTGCAAAATTATTTCTTCTTGTGTGGTAGATGTCCTTTACAGTGGTTGATTGGTACATCTCCTTTAATCAGCCCTGACCGTATTTAATTAATTCTCAATAACATACAGAAGGAATATTCCTAAGAAAACCATATGGTCACCTTCAATATGAGGGCAGATATTTGCGGATGCTCCTCTTGACATTACAGTTACCACACGACCTTGGAGGTATAAGATCCACGAGCTACATTTATTCTGTAAGATGCATCAACTATATTATTTGCTCAGATATTCAATAGTTTTATTAGTTTTTGTTTTAAAAGAACAATCATACACATTCCAACTTCAAGAGCTGAATTCATTACCAACATCCGACCCTAAGTTCATTTACCACATCGAAGACGACACAGAAACCCGAGAAACGGTCCAAGATATTGCGCTCACCTGCTCCAAGGAAACTGTACATGCAGATGATTACAGATTTTCTGTGACTCCAGGGATGGAAGCGTGATGTAACCAGCCCTAATTATCATATCCAGACCGCTTAGAGACAATGACTTTCCAACCGTGTATATGTGATATAAATGATTGTTAATGACAAGCTGCTGTTGTTCGAGGAGAAGCCGGGAAGATGTTGTTGCGGTGATTTAACTGAAGTATAAAAACATGCAACATTGGTCCGTCTTCATCTTCTTTCCAGTTTTATTCAAGGTTGTAGAGAACACATGTAAGATGATGCAGCGGGAAAATGAATTTGTTGTTAATAGGAATGATGATGAGGGAAACTTCACTTTAAGGTTTGGAACCATCGAAGGGCGAAGAGTTTTAAGAGCTACAGAAGAATTAAATGAGAAGTAGAACGTCTGAATAAGGTTTAAATTCTTCTTTAAAGGGGTTGTCGAGAGGTTCCGAAAAAAAACTATAGGTGGCCGGACAGGGCTCTGTAAAAACAATAAAGATGTACTTACCTTCCGGTGCCCCACTTCTCCGCGCTGCTGTCGCTCCGTCCGGGCGCCATGTAAAAAACATGGCCACCGAGCAGCGCGCTTCAGCTTCCGGCCGTGCCGGGTACGCCTCCGTCCCTCATAGACAGCATTGGTATGGGGCGCCGAGGTGCGGGTCCGGCGCAAGCTGAATGCAGCGCTGCTCCGGCGCCATGTTTGATTTACATGGCGCCTGGAGCAGAGCGACAGCAGCGCTGGATACCAGGGCACTGGAAGGTAGACATCTTTATTGTTTTAAGCAGCTGCCTCCCGGCCACTTATAGCTTTTTTTCAAAACTCGGACAACTCCTTTAAGAAAAGAGAATAAGAAGTGTGTCTAATTTTGGCAGAACTTTTTGGCTTGGATCTCTGGTGTTACAACTCAACCCTCAACCCAAGTGTCAAACTTCTAGGAGAACATCTCTTAGTGTGGGTAGAGTTGGTTGCATTCATCTGTAAATACAGTAAGTTACAAACATATGACACACTAGCCATATGAAGGCTTGATAACATATATTGTTTCCCACGATATCCAGAGCTGTAACCTCCACACCTGGTTCCTATGTTCTGGTATGTCATAGCCGAGATTGACAGCCACATTAGTGGATGTGTGATGTACATGATTCAGTGTGAGGCAGTGAAAAGTAATTAGTATTTGGAAGAGAAACAGAAATTACTATGAATTGATGGTCATTGGTCAACTTGACGTAATGGTTGGCACAATCTTATGGTGTAAGAATATGGTGACAACAGATGGAGGATGAGGCAGGGGGGAAAACTTTAGCTGGTAACAAAAATGAAAAGATGTTATAAATACAAAAAAATAAAGGGGCAAATTTACTTACCCGTATCCTGTTCTATCCCCCCTCTTTTTCGTTGTCCGCCGATCATGACTCCTGCTTGTGATGTTCCCCACTCATTTCACCGTCTTCTTCCTTGTTGCGACAGAGAATCCATTTACCATTTTAACGATCCCGCGCTCCTTCCTTGATCCATCCTCCCCCAATATTCTGGTCGGCATGAAAACCTGTGCCAATGCATCAAAAAAAGTCCCGGTGGCATGATCCCCGATAGGTCAGAAAACCCGACGGAAATGCGGCCACGGGACCCTTAGTAAATAAACCCCATAGTATTGAATAGTCTTTGAAAACTGCCCACTTTGAATTCTTGACTTTAAGTTACCCACCTTCTTAGGAATTTTGGGGGTAAAAGTCATTAGTAGATTTCTTGGTCTATGCATCGCTACCCTTCATCTAGGTTTTTCTTTTTGGTCTGGAGGTCACAGACAATAGATAAAGGATGTGACAGTGGCACTTACTAATTATAATCGCATGGTCATTGCAACTGCACTTAATTTGGCAACGGCTTAAAGTCTTGGCACCTATCTTAAGGTATGCAAACACCTCTGGGTGACTAAGTAAGCAGGCTCCTAGTGCGGGACAAACGCCGCTGCGGGGTACCATGTAATCAATCGGACCACTCGCAATCGTCGGTATTCAGAGGGGAGGGGTGCGATCCGAGTCACTCACCCTGCCTCTTTCACGGACCACCCCTCTCAGCGTGTTCCCTATTCCGTCCGCCACATTCCGTCAGCTGCCAGTCTGTCCTTCACCTCGCCCTGATCCGACCCCCACCCCCCCATCCCTCCGGCCTCTGAATGTCTGAATACATTGGACAGCTTTGTGGAGCTGTCTGACAATTACAATTTACCCGTACCCCACCCCCCGCCGTCAGTGTTTGAATAGTGGTTTACCGGGAGGTTGAACAAACACTGCGGCGTTTGTTCAGGCACTAGGAGCTGCTTACTTTAGCTACTAGTTCCGAAATTTTGGGTGACAGGTCCTCGTTAAAATGTCCATTCATTTCTGAGAACTTTCAGTGGCTTATGTTAGTCTCCATCTGCTCCCCATCCTTTAGAGCTTCCATTATTTGAGAAGAAAATTTTACAGAAACTGTAGAACTATTTTTGAAATAAATACCCGAAATAAGTAACATAATAACATGAAATAATGAAAATAAGGTGATGGATCCAGATGCTACAGAACCTCAAAAGTTCCATTGACACTATGGATATTTTTAATTGATCCATGCACTCTTTTCCATTATTAACGTTTGGCGCTGTCATGTTACAAGGTTGTGAACAGGGCCTAAAAAGATATCAGTGGTCCTTAAAACCACACAACCTTGTCCTCTTTTAATTTAATTTTCGCTACACTGTATATACTCATCTAGGTTGCTCTTGTATTTACAGAATTTTTGGATTTCCTCGTGGTCGTCTGTTTAATAGATCCCAGATCAAGGACAGTGACATTACCTTCTTATAAACGAATGGCAAATATGAATCAAAGGCTCACAACTTATCAGCTTGGTCAACTCTATTGACCTGAGATTTTCAGAGGTTAGGGTGGTAAAAGAAGCAAGCTCCTTCAGAGGAGGAGGAGCTTTGCGAGGGAGGCCTACTTCCCAACACACCAGGGAGGGAATGCTGCTTCTCTAAATGAGCATTCTTAGAAAAAATTTTAAAAACTTGTGGTTGTGTTTTCTCCTCTCACGATTCTTTGTAAGCTAATCCATCCCTCACTCATCACAATACCCCCTATTTCCCCATACAATTGCCATTCTCACATAATTTCATGAGCAATAATACAGAATTTTAATCAGTCTATGACTCATTATGTCCATGTTGCAGACTATGACTTTAAAAAACGTTCATGTCAAGGCTTTATGGTCGGGAGGGGGGGGGGAGGCGTCTTGTATATTTTTAGTTACATAATTTAAAGAGTATTACTTTCCCGTCTCATGTGGCGCTATACATGACCAACACTTTGCAACGGCGCTTTGTCAAACCCGCATTGAAGCCAACATCAAAAACATTTTCCCGTTTTGATGTTCGGATGTTTTCGGACAATTATATATGGACGCTCAAAGTGACTCAACAAAGCGGGAAAGAATATGGCATAGATGCTATACAAAAAACCCCCCCAGCAGGCTCGCCAGCTGTTTTGCTACAGAATCATGAAGCTCCGATAAATGTGTTTGATATTAGTCCTCGGCTGAAATCTTCCTTTCACCTCATTTATAGAAAGATTTATTTTGTTTCCAGTGTTTTTCGCATTTCACCATATTTCGGTGCTAATTGAAGGAAATAAAAGTGGAATTTTTGGGTTATTATTACCATTCATTTTAATCAGAATACATCTACAAAAGAAAATCAACACTCTTGAGCCGGCATGATTACTTTCTTTCTTCAAGAGATTCGAAAGTTGATTTGAAATTTTTTTTTTCAATTATTTTGGTGTCTTGCCCCATACATGAAATGCATCTAAGGGGCAAAGTGGTTGGATCTTAAGAGTAAACGAAAGTTTTCGAGGAGTCACAGAACTTGCTGCGTATAACTTGACATCACACAATGGGTTTGATCAAACACTTGAGTTTCAGGAAGTGGGCTTATCCTAAGGGCCCGTTCGCTTTTTCCCCAACGTGTTACCACGAATATTTCCCAATTCCCCTGGATTTTGGAGCAACGCAGCGGATTGTGGCGCATCAGCAACTGGCATACACGCGACGAATCGGGGGCGTGGCCTACGAAACCCGACGTATTCGGAAAACCAGCCGCCATTTAAAAAACGCAATGTGTCCGCTTTGGGAACACTTACCTTCACCTGGTCCCAGCTCGGTGTAGTCGTGGGCACTCTGGCACGTTCATATGATTTTCCAGCAGCGTCAAGCACAGCCGCCACCTGGTGGACGCTGAGGAACTACCTTCATCAATCCCGTCTGGACCCGAATCCTCCGTTCAGAGAAAGCGCCGCTTGATCGCGCATGGGTCCGGTAAGTAAATCTGCCCCATCTTGTTGATACTCGATTAAGCCCAGGTCCCCACACCATGACCGGAAACCTGTTAGCCTCTTTGGTAACAGCTAAGGGATATGCTCCACATGCCCAAACATTTTTGACCTTCTTATAACTTTATCTTTGACCTCTACTCTCACAGGTGGTTCCATCAACCTTCTCTCCCTGATGGACCTCTTCCCTATGGGCGCTTCACCAGTTGAAGCCCGGCTAGAAATACATTGCCCTTGCCGAAACACACAGTGAAACATGTTAAGGGGACAAGTTTTTTATACTATCATTTAGCTATCATACAGGCAATTTGGGGACCTAAACTCCCTTTAAAAGGACTCTTTTCATTCTTTACCTTCAGACCCCCACCTAGAGGTATCGAAATTTTGTGTTCTATTTTTTTAAATTCACTATAACTGATTACCATCAGTAGATTGTAGAATTAGTGTAAGAAAGAAAGTGGTATAGGACAAGATACCCAAGAGTCAACATCCACAGATGTTCTTATGTCAAATAAATTAAAGAGGATCAATAAAGAGAATATAGCTTGGCAGAAGCCAAATGTGAAAGTAACAGGGTCATCCGTACTAAGACAAATACACCATGAGGTCCAAAAATGGATAAAGACCTTTAAATATGTTCGATAGCGGTGACATCTTTATGTTGTGTTGGTGCCATGACACTTATAAGACAAATGTCTTTATTGTGTAAATAATATTTTTTCCAAGAAAAGAAATCAAGATGATATCCAAGTGATAGATTCCACAGGACCCATTGGCGATAAAGAGTGTCTAGAAGAGTGACACCGCAGCTTCAGAGGAAGCCGATAACTAGCATGGGGGGGGAGAGCATCAATGCTATATTATAAATATTTACTAAAAAAATAGGCCCTATATCTTAAAGTTGCCAAAATTTCTATGCTGTAAAGTGGGTCAAGGCTGCTGGGTCACTTAAACGACCTGCCTTGGGGGAGCCACCCAACATAAGTTAAACGTCAGATCAAAAGGACCCTTTGGCTAATCCCATTGACACAGAGACTTACCGTACCCCATTGGAAGTTGTCTGAGCCTAAGGATTCCCAGGATATTAGGGCTGGGCAAATGTGTCCTGTTTACCAAATTCTTCATGCTGATTTTCATGATCTTCCTTAGCTAGGCCTTACTTTCACCAAAACATTTTCCTCCTGTGATAAGCCTGTACTAAAGCTGACTAGATTCATTTTATTACCCCCTCCCTGACCTGGTCCTTTACTAATATTGTATTCGCTGGCCTGACACAACTCATCTGCCCCAACCTCAAGCTGCCTTCCCTGACCGTATCAGCTTCCTTTTCCCGTGACTTCAGCTTGCTTTCTCTTACTCAACTTGCCCTTCCCTGACCTCAAGCTCCATCATGCCCCGACCTCAGCTCACCCCTTCCTGACCTCACTCGTCTGCCTTGAACTCAGCTCA
Source organism: Engystomops pustulosus (assembly GCA_019512145.1). Lineage (NCBI taxonomy): Eukaryota > Metazoa > Chordata > Amphibia > Anura > Leptodactylidae > Engystomops > Engystomops pustulosus. The sequence goes on from WNYA01000018.1 coordinate 740,180, forward strand.
TCTGTCCCTGCCCTCATGCCTTGCTTTCATGACCCTAGCTCCCTTGCCCTGACCTCACTTGCTTTTCAATCTGACCTCGCTTGCTTCCCTGACCTCAGCTCAGCTGCCCTTAACCTCCAGCTCTCCTTCCTGACCTCAGTTGCCTGCCCTGACTCAGCTTGCTCTCCATATAGGTAAATTTCAGATACGGTGACCCCCCAGGTTAAAAATTAAAATTCAATGGGAACATCCACTTGCGTGGCTCCATGGTGTCCCTAGCCATGCTGCACACTATATAATTACTTTTCATATTTAATTCTTTTAATCTTTCTCATAATTTACATCTTCCATACCCCTAACCAATTAGGGGATCGCCCTTGTATCATTTGCTAAGTCCCAGGACATGTTTTTTTCCAATCAGCTTAGTCCAAGACTGACTGGCATATTCAGAATGTGGTTGAACTAAGTCTTTGTACACTATAAATATTCTATCCCTATCCCACAGTCGATAACTTTCAAAAATGACAATAATATCCTGCTGACTTTAAAGTCAACTGATTGACGTTACATGCTGTTGCGTATTCTCTGATCCCCCATGCATCCGATTCTTCTTTACAGTTCCTGTCCTAGTTTTACTCCGCCTAGAACACCGGTAATTTGCAAGCAATCATTGCTACACAGATGCACAATTTTCATTTCTCAACATGAACCTTACTTCCCCTGTGGTACCCAAAATCTCAAATGTGGAGCATTCATCAGGGCTTCCTGCACCAACCACGCCAGTGCTGTAAATAATAGCAAGTGCTGTTTATTGCTACTTTTTCTCACCCTCCATCACCACCAATGCAGGGGGAAGTAGAGGGGTGAGAAAATTTGCCCGCATATAAATAATGCTGTCCAGGGCCACTACTGAATATAATCAGATCATAACGTTATGGAGTCTCTACATCGGCATTTCATGGTAGGCATACACACTGCTTTTCCCTCCATCTTTATAATTAAAAGGGTCATCTAATCAATAAATGACCAATGCAGTAATGCTTTGGAGTTTGTGTTTCACTCACCTGAGGACGGATAATCACTGATCAATTACCACTCATTAAGCGTAGACCTTGACAACAAGATACTTTTATTGTTAGTGGTGGATTTACCCCTAATGAATGGGATTCTGGGAGATACGGGGATCCACTTTGGTATCATCAGGATGCCAATAAAAAAGGATGTAAAGCATAGAGTGTATAGCCCTCCCTTTAGAGCCAAGTGGATGTATTAGTGTTTCCTAAATACCACCACCTCCTACAATATGGCTTTTGTAGTTCCACATCGGAGATGTATAGTGGTTACTAGAGATGAGCCGACCAAAGTGGCAAGGTTGGGTTCCACCATTCATGTTTGTCCCCCTGACCAGATATATTGCCCGGATGGTGGGCCAACAACCAAAACCCAACATATCCATGGTTGATTGGCTAGTTTGACATTGGGATCTGCTCATCTCAATGGTTTACAATTGGACAAATTACCTTTTCCTTAATGGTTTCAATCTCATTTTTCACACTTGACTAGCAATTTCTTTGTAATATATAACTCTAATAACTACCAACACAAGTATACAGAAAGTATTCAGAACCCCTTCAATTTTTTTTTAGCTTTTTCTTTTTTGCCAGCCAGTGGTAAGATCAAAAAAAGCTCTTTTTCTTGCTTCAGTTAGACATTCTTCACACCACATTGACAAAAAACCAACCGAATTGCAATTTTGCTAATTTATTAACAAAAAAAGTTGAACATATCACATAGTTATAATATTTCAGACCCTTTGATGTGACACTCATATGTAACTCACATGATCTCATTTTCCTTATGATCTGCCTTGAGAGGGTTCTCCTCCTTCATTAAGTCCACTGTGTTTATAAAACTGAGTCATACTAGTTATAGAAAAAGCTACACCTGTCTTTAAAAACCTCACTTCTCACAGTTTAGAGCACAATGAAATTAGAGGTCTAAGAACATGCCAAAGGTTTCGCTGATACAGAATGTGGCAATATACAGATTCTGGCCAGTTTACAAATAATCTTTGCAGCACTTAAGTGCCCTAATCGCACGTGGGCTTCAAAGTCCTTAAATGGAAGAAGTTTGGGGGTGACAACAACTCTTCCTCAACCTGGCCGTCCAGACAAACTAAGCAATCATGGGAGAAGTGCCTTGGTGAGAGGTAAAGAGGAACCTCAAGATCACTGTGGCTGAGCTCCAGAGATTTAGCATGGAGATGGGAGGAAGTTCCACCAAGTCACCTATCACTGCAGCCTCCACCAGTTGGGGCGTTATGGCAGAGTCTTCTGATGGAAGCCTCTCCTCAGTGCAAGACACATGAAAGCCGCATACAGTGTGAAAAAATACGTCAAGGTCCCATACTATGAACAATAAGATTTTTCTGGTCTGAGAGGAGAAATTGAACCTTTCGTGTTAATTCTAATCTGTGGAAAAAAAGCGCCACTCTCCACCTTCCAATAAATCCAATCCCAGCAGCGCCACATGGGGGTGGCAGCAACATGCTATGTAAGGCATGGACATAAAGGCAGGACAGGTTAATTGAAAACTACAGATGAATGCAGACCACGACAGATATTTTCCCCCTGGATGAGAAACTCTTCTGAGTGCTCTGGACTCTACGACTGAGCTGAACATTCTAACAGACTGATCCTAAAACGCTAAAATAACAAACACGAAGCACAGAACATCTCTGTGACCACTCCTGACTGGCCCAGCCAGAGCCCTACCTAAAAACAATTGCCCGTCCTGGAAAGACTTGAAAATGGCTTCCACCAATAATCACCACCAAACACGAGGGAACTGGTAGAGGATCTGCAGAAAGAGGGAGGATCCCAAAATCCAGGGGCGAAAACCTGTAGCCACTTCCCATAAGACCCTGGGTGCAACAGATACCAAGCTTCTCTCTAACCAATACTTATCACCACACCGGGGGCTGAATACTTATCACCACGGACTGACTACTATCCCGGGGGCTGAATACTTATCACCAGGGCTTTGCCTAACTTAATATCACCAGGGGCTGATACTTATCAGCGGGGGGGCTGAAACTTATCAGCGGTCGGGGCTGAATACTTATCACGCAGGGTCTGGATACTTATTACACCAAGGGCTGAATACTTATCACCGGGGGTGATTCCTTATCACCCGGGGGCTGAATACTTTACACCAAGCTGAATACCTTATCAATCACCGGGGGCGGAATATTATATCACCTGGGGCTGAATATTTTATCACCAGGACTGAATACTTTTTCACCAGGGGCTGAATACTTATCAACCGAGGGCTGAATCTTATCCACCGGGGGCGAGATACTTATCACCAGGGGCTGAAATACTTATCACCAGGGCTGAATCTTACTGGCGGGGGCTTGAATACTTATCTGCGGGGGCTGAATACTTTCACCAGGAGCTGAATACTTATCACCAGGGGTGAATACTTTATGCACCCGGGGACTGATCTTATCACCACGCAGAGCTGAATACTTATCACCAGTGTGAATACCCTTATCACACCAGGGGCTGAATTACTCTCTCCTTGTTTCTTCTGGTAAATAATATAGACACAGATATTACTCTCTCCTTGATTCTCCTGGTAAATAATATAGACACAGATAGATGTCTCCCCTGTTAATCAACAGAAAGACAGATATTTCTGCTCGTCTGTCTTTTCTATTGAATAATCAGTAATGAGATTATTACTATAGAACTTCAGGGTAAGTGGATTTTGCTATCAGTAACTAATTAAGGATTATATGTAAGTGAGTTTTTCTTTAAGCTCCAGACCCTTTACATTTGATTGGATTAGGTGAATGTATATTTCCTATACTTCCCTCACACCAACTTGTTGCCTCCCACTAATCCCCTTACAAGTGGCTCTTACCAGCCGCCCCCTTTCATATGTAATTCGGCATAATCGCGGGAGCACTTTGATCGCTCATTTTGCACAGCTTGGGCGACTTGTAATGTTCCCAATATTTATTTGTCTGCAGTAATCTCCGTGTGATGAAGCCAAAAGACGACGATTCTGAGAATTAATTAGTCTTCTATTACTTCCTGGCTCCTCTGTATTCCTGAGATTGGATTAAGCAAAATAAATTGTACACCGGGCGCACGGATTAAATCAAATGTGTTGTTATTTCATATAAACTATAAAGTACCTGGAAGTGATTGGGGGAAAGCTGTGAATTTTTTTTTAGATGTCGTTTGTTTATTTAGCAAGTGTCTCATCGTGTTCAGAGAAACTTTCTGTAATTAGTATTTTAATGATCTTAGGCGATAGATCAGATGGAAGACGCCGCAATGAAATCTTATAATGGTCCGTAACTCATTTCACTCATTTTAGTAATCAGTTATAATCACGTAGAATAATTCTCCGTAACTCGGTGGAGAGCTGGGTGGAGTTTGGATCTGGGTGACCGGCTGTCCCCAACCTGCAGACAAAAAAAACAAACATTGGGGCTTATTTTTTAAGGGTCCCGCAGGTATTTAGAAGGGGATTGTGTAGAACGCAAACGGGATTTGGGCGCAATCGGGTCGACTTTCATGCAACAGAAATCGGGGGGCGGGCCGATCGGACGATCCGACGGATTCGGACCAAGCGCAGGATTTAACTTTCAAATTGTGTCTCAAGACAATGCACTTACATGCACCAGGAAGAAGAAGGTGAACTCCTGGGACCTGAGTGGGGAAGCGACACATGCAGGATATCGGGAGCACGATCTTAGTGAATTACGGAAGAGGGCATGATCGTCGGACAACGCACAGCAGGGATCGCAACAGGGCCAGGTAAGTAAATTGACATCCTACACAAGTTTTCTGGCTCTTCATTGACTGGAAGAACAAAACGGGAAATGTTTCCCAGGGACAGTCTCCAGTCATCACTCACACATTGCTCTGGTGGTGCAGATAAATATTAAATGCAATTTTTCTATTGTGTCTCATGTGGGATTTAAACTCCCACCTGAAATATTAATGAGCGGTACCGAATCACAATGTTCGGATCCACATCAAACATTGCAGACTCAGGTCCCAGAACCCAAACCCAGATTTCTTCCAGACAGCTCACCCCAGCTGGTAACTGGTAACTCTTTAAATGCCACTGGCATCATAGTGATGAGGTCATGGGGAGAGATGATGGGCAATTTAATGATTTCTTTGGCTTTGCTGTAGTCATTTAAAGAGTTAACACCAGCAATCGGTACTGTTACCAGCAGAGGATGAGCATTCAGGTTCAATACCTAAATCGGAAGAGAACTTTCAGGTTCAGGTGAAATCAGTGGAACCTGAACAGGTCTGTTTATCCCTACCCAGGACCCTTAGTATTACATGAGGTACAAGCTCAACTGTAGAATGGGAGTTTTCTTAGCCTAAAAATTTCAAGAGAAATCTTCTCAAAAAGCTCAAAAATTCATATATGGGGGTTTATGATTGGCTCATGGTTTTCAAGTTGATTTTCCTTACGGGAGATGGTTGTATGGAGGATCCCTTCCAAAAAAAAGTATGCAAATCAATTCTCTTCAAAAACAAAGAAAACTATATCTCTGTTTCTATTAGTAGGTTACAATTTCTTTTTGTTATGCATTCTAGTTCCGGCGGTCCCAGATGCTTGACACGGCTCCCCAATGCTCACGTCCCTGTGGCTCCTCTTCTTTCTCCCTGCTGTAACAACTGGCAGAGGCAACGGCGCACTATGATGCAGCGGTGTCACCGCTCATTATGTCATAGTGTGTGCCGGCTGACAGCAGGGAGGAGAAAGAAGAGAAGCAGGGGGGGAGCATTGGGGAGCCGCGCCGAGCATCGCGAGCGCCGGAAGGTGACTATGTAAGCTTTTTTTTTTTTTTTTATTATTGCCTCGTGTATAAGCCAAGGTGGGGTTCTTTACAGTAAATTTTTGTGCCGAAAAATTTGACTTACACACGAGTATATATACGGTATGTTAATTACCTTTAGAGGCTACTGGTGTGTCCGAGGCTACTTCATGCTGCGGCTCTAGTAAATTCTGTTATGGCTCCGGCTTCTAGTTGATACTTATGCAGAGCGGTGTTGCATCTTTGATGAAGCCGGCAATGCTCATTTGCCGGGCTACACTGATGCCGGAGCCGAAACCAAAATTTACTGCCCAAGTGCAGGGACGCGGCAAGAGGCAGAGCAGCAAGAGGCTAATCTTCAAAAGGATAATAAAAGATAAAGACTTAAGTTATTTATATTAGGTTACAGGATAAAAACTGTGTAGGGATGAGTAGAGAAGATGGAATCTACCACCAGTAATACCTCAGACAGTTGAATCCTGATGGTAGGTTTGCCGAAAATATTATTTCTTGTGGTTCTGTGTCAGTGATCCCCTAAATTGTGGGCTATGGATTAATTAGTATTGAGCTGCAAATAAAGGGTTGTGTAAGGCTCCTTCTCCCAGCATTCAAATTTCTGGTGCTATCTGCCGATCCCTATCATTGCACCTTATAACTTTATTATCTTGCCCCAAATCCCTTAATTTCTAATCAGCATTATCCCAATCCCGGGAAACATTTTCTTGCATGTGACTGATCTCTAGTGCAAAATTGTTTGGGGAACACTGGTCTATAGGACTGGTCTGAACCCATATTCCCCACCATCCAGTGACTACATTCTGAGATCTGGACCAGCGGGTCTCAGACTCGTCATAGCGTTGTCTATTCATTATGAGGTGGAAGAATCTGTTAGTCTTATCAGAAATATCTATTTTACAGCAAACCCTTCCTCCGGCTTCAGCACCGGTTTTCTTTTAGGGCAATGTCACTTGCGGTGACGGGATCGGCTCATACTGTAAGCTGAAATTTATATCCAGAAATCCATGGGCAAAAATAAATTGAACTGTACATCAAGAAACGCTGTTGGACAAACAAAACGTCAAGGGGCCCAACAGTGAATATATTCTCCTCTCCCGTTCACTATTGATATCCTTTCAGAGCTGTCAGAGGACAATCATCAATAACTCGGAAAGGCAACTTGTTTATTGCCCATTTTTTAACTTTTCACAATACTTATTTGTTGGTTACAAATGCCTTTTACTTCTATTTGATATTTCCTTCAACAAAAATGACAAGTACAGAACTACGTCCCATTGTTTATGTATAAGAAGAAGTGTGGGATATTCCAAAGTCCCCTTTATAGTTACAACAAACAGTGGATTCGGGAGGGTTACTAGGAATGATTGGGTCCATAGCAAACTTTGGCTGCCCCCATCCTTGAACTGTATGATACTATGTACAGTTACTCCTCCATTGAAGTTCATTCTGTTCCGTAACCTAAATCTGCAATATTTGGGTCAGTTCGGAACATTGCGAATTCAGAAGTTTAGTGCGGTGTTTGGGCTCATTCCATTCCATCAAGATTGAAGAGCTGACATCATTGGGGAGGGACAATCTGCTAACCTCAACCTACAATATTTGGGTCCGTAACGAACATTGCAAATTCAGACAGAAGATCAGTGCGGTGTTTGGGCTCATTCCCCTCCATCAACATTGAAGAGCTGACGTAATTGGGAAGTGACAATCTGCTAACCTCAACCTGGAATATTTGGGTCCGTAACGAACATTGCATATTCAGACAGAAATTCGAGTGCCGTGTTTGGGCTCATTCCCCCGTGACGTCATTGGGAAGTGATAATCTGCAGTTTTGATGGTTGGATTTAACCGCTTACCAACGTGTGATATATCTGTACATCGCACGTGGGCTGCAGGTGTATGGAGAGGGCACAGTCAGAAAAATGTGCTGAAAAAACCTCAGCTTATACCCAAGTGTATAAAAAGAGAAACTGACATTCATGCTTTCCGGTGCTTCCGACGGCTCCTCTTCCTACGTAACAGAGCAAGCAGAGATGTGTCCATGCGCTCTGCCTGCCGGGGCATACTATGTGGCGTTGGTGTTGCCGCTGCTGGCATCATAGGGTGCGCTGGTAGGCAGAGCACCTGGACTCGTCTCGCCACTGGATGGGTAAATATTCCCTGCCTTTGTAAGCCAAACAGGGACATTGCACTGACGGGCAGGGGCGGGGACAATGGGGCACATTTACTTACCCGGTCCGGAGGAGATCCCGAAAGTGCATTGTCCGACGACAATGCACTGTGCTGTGATTCACTTACACTGTGCTCCCGACTTGCTGAATGTGTTGCTTCCCTGATTAGTTCCGCCGGAGTTCACCATCTTCCTCCCGGTGCATGTAAGTGCTTGGCTTGCGACACAATTTTTAAGTTAAATCCCGCGGTTTGTCCAAATCCGTCTGATCACCCGACGGCCACACCCCCCGATTTGTGTCGCATGAAAGCCGGCGTGATTGCACCAAAATCCGATCTCGTGCGACACAATCCCCTTTTAAATGCGCCGCAAATCCAAAATCGTCGGAATATCCAAAATTTGTGTGAGCCCCATTATCTATAACTTCTCGATTTCAAGGACATAATAACGGTAACTAAATAAAGAAAACACTTTTTATGTCATTTATAATCAGCAGATTTATTTCAAAATTAGAAAGAAAAAGAAATTGGAATAAACATAAATATCCTAACTCCACCTTCTCGTAATGTTTACCCGATAGGTGTGACACGTTTTTACACGGATGTAATTTTTTATTTTTTTTTAATTGTTACAGTACAAATAATGCTGCTTTTCCGCCTTCTGTACTGATGTAGTTTTTAGAGTCAATGTTAAAAGTTTTTCCCCCCTTTTGAATCCAGTCCTTGCTTTTATTGTGAGAACTCAACATTGAGGCAGAATTGAAATAGTTTTTTATCTGCTGATTTATTTCCTGTTTGTAACTTGTAATTCTTATATAAGATGTTGAAATACATTTTTGGGGTGAATAGTACATATATTTTATTTATATTTTATGTATATTTTCTTTTTTTTTTTTGGTAATATCTTGTTTTTTTTTTCTATGCATTTTAGCCACTTTTTTCACTATTTTTTACTATTGAATCTTTTTTCTTCTTTCTCTTATTATTATTATTATTCAAAAAGTTTTTGCAGTCTTGCTTTGAATCAATTACCCATTACAGACAAATAATTCAAGGAAATCTCCCATCACAATCCATCCTGATAAACCAGGGACATTACTCATAGATCCAGGCACCGGGACTGTGGTATCTTCTTATATTTGTCCTTCCTTTTAAAATCAACTTTTATCCTTATTCTAATGAGCCTGAAGAGCCAAGGTGGGGCATTACCAAAGCCAATCTGTGCTGCCGCTACACTGCGCAGGACACTTCCCTCTCCCACTGTGTGAGATAACAACAGGAAGAGAGAGGGGACAAGTCCTGGTCGAGCAGGGTGGGGGGTTGAGATATGCTCCTGCACATTGTATCAGCCTGTGAAGCTACAGCATGGAGGGGCTCTGGTAACACCCCCTGGAGCACTTATGACTCATTAGAATAAGTTTAAAAGTTGATTTTGGAAGGAAGGAGGCCATAGATAAGAAATTTAAGAAGATACCACAGTCATGGCGCCTGGATCTATGAGTAATGTCCCTACTTCACCATGATGGATTTTGATGGTAAATTTCATTTAAGGTACTTCATTACCCCACAACTGATATTTACAGACATCAGCACCTTGCAAAGACATGGACAAGTGTGCTACTGCCCTAAGGAGTATGGTACACAGTTTATTATTTGCAGATTACCTTATATTTTAATGACTGCAATGACAATTAACACATTCATAAGATTTAATAGATAAGCAAATTAGTTATTAGTTATTTTTTTCTAGAAAGTAATTAAATGAATACATAAATGAACAAATCATAATAATTTAATTAATACATGAATTAATATGTTCTTTGACTTAGGAAATCACCAGGTGGGTGACTGTAAGACTATATACACTTTTTGGGGATAGATAGATACCATTCCGTATGCTCTATAACAACCCTTATTGTGTTACATGACCACTCTACATAGTTATTAGGAGGGTATTGGTGTGACACACAGATGCTTCACCTGAATTTATTATAACATCTCCTTGAATATTTGGGCAATACACTTGTAATTATTGTAATCTATTGTTACATGTGTGGGTCTGTATGTATTGTTTAGGGGCTGTAACTACAGACCTGGCTACTATGTACTTTCAGTTGGCCTAGAAGAAGTTGGCTCCATGTCCCTGTAGGAGCCAGAAAATGCACCTGCACCTATGGTTGACCTAGAACCTAGAACCTAGAGCCGATAGCTTCTGACTTTGTGTCACCCATCAATCATTGAACCGTTGTTGGTTTGATGGATCGGCCATAAGTAATTCCTGGCTACCTCTTTGAGACTTGAGTTACTGTACTGTAGCCAGAAATAATGAGCGGACCCGTAGTTTGGGTTTGGCCGCACAACTCTGGTGTATTGCCTGATTGGTGGCTGAACAGCAAATCTGGCAAAATGACGCCATTGCTACTAACCATGACCATGACCAGTTCGCCAATACGTCTGGGTTGCCAAACCCCAACTGATGCTATGGGGCACATTTACCTACCCAGCAGCCCCCCCCCCCATTTCTGACGCATGAAAGCAGCGCAGCTGTGCCACAATCCAATTGCGTGCGACACAATCCCATTGCAGACACCTGTTATATACCTGTCAAAGCTGCGCAAATCCCGAAAAAAGGCGAACAGTCCAACAAAATTGCTATCCACAACCCTTAGTAAATGAGCCTCTAAGGGTCCGCTCATCTCTAGTAGCCAGTGTAGTTTGATGCATTTTGCTGCACAAAAGAATAACAGCAACGAAAACCACTCTTGACTTTTCGTGAACCACTTCATATCCTTTAGGGTTTTCTTCCGAGTTGTGCATTGTAGTGGTCACTCAGTAGCCACCCTACAAGTATGAGCCCAAGAGTTGTGATAGCACCTTTGTATACCATGTGCTCCCTACAAGATGAACTTGCTTTTTCTACCTTTTTTGTACTCCATATAGTAAGCAGGAGTCTTATTTTGCCGGAGTGATGTTAAATTTATGACCCACTTACAATATCAGTCCCTCTGCATGTAAGATGGCGACCCTCTACAATATTTCCAATATCCCGTAAGGACGATTGCGCTCCTTCTAGATTTCTATTACCGATGTTCCCGTTCTTCATACTATGACCCCATTATCTGCATTCTTTCAATATACGTCCTCCATGTGCTTTTCTCCCCCCTATAATATTATTTCCGTGGTGTGTAGGGCACGTTGCCCTTATCTCCACCGCTGCAAGCCTCTCTTATTTATTTAGCTGTCGGCTGAAACATGCCATTTCAAAGAAAATGTGTTTGACTAACCTTGTTTCACTTGATTTCATACTTAGTATGGGCTGCCATAGGTATTGTGCAGAATTGCTTTCCGCTTGTTAAAACACATACTTAAATTAAACCGCTTATCTCCTGAGAGTAGATGGTTAAAGGGAAAAAAAAAAATCCCAAAAAAAAACAAAAAAAACTATTATTGCTAGGCGGCCCGGGTGCGCGGAGAGTTGGCGGGGAAAGGTATTTTGTAGGTCTTGATTTACGGAGATGACACAGATGATTAATTTGATGTCTTCAAAAGTGTTAGAGAATTGTTTTTAACTAATCGCAAAACATAACTGAGTGACTATGGGCGCCTCGCTTCCTCAATAATTTAAATAACTTCTACTAAACAAAGGAAAACGGTTCTTCTTGATTGTCAAAGAGAAACGGGAAAAAAATTAGGTAACATTTTTTTTCATGTGATTTTTTTTCTGATATTTTGTTTTACATTTTATTTAAGATTTTTATTCATGTATTTTCCTGATCGGTTTGCTTTTTTTGAATTTATGTGAAAAAAAAATAATAATAAAAAAGAAAAATTCAGTGGTGGGTTCTACTATGTATTAAAGGATTTCTCCAATTTTCAAAAGAAGACCCACTGAGGTGACCAGGTGGTTACCTTGCTCCGAGATTTCATTGTGTTATGTGGCACCCCGATCTCACTTGGTTACAATCTAAACATGAGGGGACCATGATTGGGAATTGGTGTTTAGGTTTGACCACCAGATTGGCGTCTGATGGATTCCCTAGCAAGCAAGCGTGGCAAAGATTGGCCAGGGATTATTAAATTGTACCTAAGATGAGCGGTACCCTTGGTTGGGTTCGGTGTTCGGGTTCACCGCGCCCTTAGAACATACCAATAGTGGTGAATTGGCCCTTATATCTCTATTTACAAGGTTATTAGATTAACATTCAGATGCTCAGAAACTTTTCCTTTCCTCCTCTGTCGAAAAATGGGGGATGAACTGGTTTGGCCAGAAGTGGTTCTGATGAAATCCAACACTCAGCCCCTGCAGGAGTGTAACTAAGAAGCTGTGGAAGAAGAGAAGACTTGTATACAAAGAAAAAAAAGGGGGAAAAAACTAGTGCTTGGTTCCATGTTTGACCCCTCTCATGTTTTCCAGGGACACTGAAATGTATTTAGTTAGACCTAAAGGTATATATTACAGGGGGGTTGGGAAGGGAAATATTCAGACTCCTTTCCAATTTTCAAAACCTTTTTTTTTTACTCATTATTGTGCACTACAGAAATGTAGATATTTTTGCTCGTTTATGATTCAACACAATACACTAAATCGCACTTTGTGATACTCAGTTGGTGAGAATATTTGTCCCCTGATAGTATTCCCCGGCCCGGGATAACTTCGCCCCCGTGATAATATGCACCCCCCGGTGATAAGTATTGTCAGCCCCCGGTGATAAGTATTAAGCCCCTGGTGATAGTATTCAGCCCCCGTGATAAGTATTCAGCCCCCGGTGATAAGTATTCGATCCCCCGTGATAAGTATTCCAGCCCCTGGTGATAAGTATTGCAGCGCCCCGTGATAAGTATTCAGGGGGCCCCTGTGAATAAGTATTCACATCCCCGGGGGTTTGATACGTATTCAGTTCAGCCCTGGTGAGAAGGATTCAGCCCCTGGGTGATAAGTAAAGTCATCCAGCCCCTGTTGATAAGTACTCAGCCCCCGTGATAAGTAATTCGCCCTGGTGAATAAGTATTCAGCCCAGCCCCCGTGATAAGTATTCAGCCCCCGTTATAAGTTTCAGCCCCCGGAATGATATCAGCCCCGTATAATTTTCAGCCCCCGGTGATGAGTATTCATCTCTGTGATATATTCAGCCCCCGGTGATAATTACTCATCCCCCGGTGATAGTACTCACACCCGCCCCCGGTGATAAGTATTTTCAGCCCCCGTGATAAGTCTTCATCCCCCTGTTATAAGTACTCAGCCCCCGGTGATAGTCCTACTCTCAGAGCCCCCGGTGATAAGTATTCGAGCACCCCTGTTGATAGTTTCCACTCCTGGTGAGAAGTACTCATCCCCCGTGATAAGTTATTCGCCCCCGGTGATACGTATTTAGCCCTGGTGATAAGTATTCAGCCCCCGGGTGTAAGTATTCAGCCCCCCCAGTGATAAGTTTCATCCCCTGTGATAATTTCAGCCTACCAGTGAATAAGTATTCAGCTCCTGGTGATTAGTATTGTCAGCCCCGGTGATAAGTACTTCATCCTCCCGGGGATAGTCATCAGCCCCCCGGTGATAGTACTCAGCCCCCGGTATAGTACTCACCCCCGGGGATAAGTATTCAGTCCCCCGGGTGATAAGTTTCAGCTCCTGTGATCATATTCAGCCCGCGGTGTAATTTTTTCAGCCCCCGGTGATAAGTTTCAGCCCCCGGTGTAGGTATTCATTCAGCCCCCGGTGATATATTCATCCCCCGTGATAGTATTCATTTCAGCCCCCGGTGATAGTATTCAGCCCTGGGATAAGTTTCAGCCCCTGGTGATAAGTATTCAGCTCCTGGTGATAAGTATTCAGTCCCCGGTAAGTATTCACCCCCTGTGATAGTCATATGCACTCCTGGTGATATTATTCAGGTCCCCCGCAGATGAAGTATTCGCCCCCGCAGATAAGTAAGTCAGCCCCTTTTGATAGTATTCAGCCCTGTGATAAGTTTCAGCCCCGTGGATAGTATTCACCCCTGGTGGATTAAAGTAAAAACACTTCAGCCCCTGGTGATAAGGTATCAGCTCCTGGTGATCATATTTCAGCCCCGGTGTATAAGTATTCAAGCCCCCGGTGATAGTATTCAGCCCTTGGTGATAAGTATTCAGCCCCCGGTGAAAGTAATTTATTCAGCCCCCGGTGATAAGTATTCAGCCCTTGGTTATAAGTATCCCCGCCCCTGGTGATAGTATTCAGCCCCCGCTGATATGTATTCAGCCCCGCGATAATATTCAGCCCCGTGGTGATAAGTATGCACCCCTGGTGATAAGTATTTCATCAGCCCCCTGTGATAAGTAGTCATTCCCTTGTATAAGTATTCAGCACCCTGTGATAGTATTGTGTAGAAGCAGCTTTGTAGCTGTTGCAACACCAGGAGTCTTATTGGGAAAGTTGATACAATGTTTTTTGTTCGCCCCTGTGATGTTTGGGATCCTCTGCCTCTTTTCTTGTCAGATCTCTCCATTTCCCTCGTGTTTGTTGGTGATATTGTTGGAGCCATTTTTCACAAGTCTTTCCATTCCAGAGACGGTCAATTGTTTTTAGGTAGGGCTCTGGCTGGCCAGTCAGGATGGTCACAGAATGTTCTGCTGGCTTCTTTTTTGGTTATTTTATCTGTTTAGGATCATTGTCTTGTTAGAGGTTCAGCTCTCAGTCTGAGTCAGAGCCCTCTAGAATAGGTTCTCATCCAGGACATCTCTGTACTTGGTCGCATGTTCGATCGTCGTGCGTTTCATTACCCTCGTCCTTCCTTTTTTTCGTCCCTGCCTTACATGATGATGCTGCCACCCACCATGTGTCGCTGCTGGGATTGGATGTGGCGGTGATGAGTTGCGACGTTTTTCATTCACAATGCCGTTGAATTAACACTGGGACAACCGATGTTCGCATCTCTCCTCAATCAGACAAAAATTTATTTGTCATAGTCTGGGACCCTTATAAACATACGTATTTTTCACAACTGTATGCTGTCTGCGGCTTTCTGTGTCCTGCACTGCGGAGAAGGCTTCCAGCAGAAGACTCTGCCTAACGCCCCAACTGGTGGAGGCTGCAAGTGATAGGTGGACTTGGTGGAGTACTTCCTCCCATCTCCATCTAAATCTCTGGAGCTCAGCCACAGTGATCTTGATGTTCCTCTTACCCTCTCACCAAGGCACTTCTCCATGATTGCTTAGTTTGTCTGGACTGCCAGTTGAGGAAGTTGTTGTCACCCCCCCACTTCTTCCATTTAAAGGCTTTTGAAGGCCTGGTGCTATTCGGAAACTCAGTGCTGCAAAGATTCATTTGTTAAACTTGCCCAGATCTTGCATTGCCACATTTCGTCTCAAGACCTTTGTGCAGTTTCCTTAGACCTCATAATTCTCAGGTGCTCTTAAACTGTGAGAAGTGAGGTTTTATAAAGACAAGGTGTTGCCTTTTCTAAACTAGTCTGATCAGTTGAATTAACACCTTGACTCCTACTGAGGAGTAGAAACCCTCTCAAGGCATACATAAGGAAACGATATCATGTTAAGTTAAATATGAGTGTCACATCAAAGGGTCTGAATCTTATACTATGTGATATTTTCACTTTTTTTTTGTTATAATTAGCAAAATGTCTAACATTTCTGTTTTTTTTCTGTCAATGTGGTGTAAAATTTTCATTCATGAGCAAGAAAGAGCTTTTTGATCTTACCAATTGGCTGCATAAAAGAAAAGTAAAAAATGAAGGGGTCTGAATCCGTTCCTGTACTTACTGTGTTCAGTTATTAGAGTTCTTATTTACACATACATTGCTAGTCAAGTGTTAAAATGAGATTGGAACATTAGGAAATATGTAATTTGTCCAATTGTAACCACTTGAGATGAGAGCATACCCAGTTCAACTAGCCATCATATTCTCCATTGGCTAGTGTTGGGTTTTGTTGGCCCCACCAATCGGCAATATTATCGGGGTCAGTGTCCAAACATGAATGGTGAACCCCAACCGTTGACCATCTTT
Organism: Engystomops pustulosus; assembly: GCA_019512145.1. NCBI lineage: Eukaryota > Metazoa > Chordata > Amphibia > Anura > Leptodactylidae > Engystomops > Engystomops pustulosus. Next base: position 756,194 of record WNYA01000018.1, read on the forward strand.
GGGTCGGCTCATCTCTAGGAACACCCTCTACATCTCCTGATGTGGAACCTACAAGTGACCAATTGTCAGGAGTGGATTTGGTATTTATGGAACCCTAATACATCACTTGGCTCTAAATGGGAGGGCTTATAGCACTCTACTCGATGCTTTCCATCCTTTTTATTGTCATCCTGGGATACCAAGTTGGTTCCCCGTGATCTCCAGAATCCATTCATTATGGGTAAATCTAATCACACTAACCAATAAGTATTTGTTGTTCAAGGTCACGCTAAGATGGTATTGATCCGTGGATTATCCTCCCTCAGGTGAAACACAACTCATAATGCATTACGCATTGTTTCCTTATTGCGTTAATGACCCTTTTAATTTATAGAAGATTGGAGAAATAGAAGTGTTTATGCATACCATGAAAATGCAGTATGTAGAAGACTCCATAAACGTTTTGAACTTGATATATTCATAGTGGCCTGGACAGCCTTTATTTCTAGCGGGCAAATTTTCTAACCCCTCTACTTCCCTCCCCCCTGCATGGTGGTGCTGGAGTGTGAGAAATTACAATAACTAGCACTTGCTATGATTTACAGCACTGCTTGGTGAGAAGCCCTGATGAATGCTCCCCATTGATTTTGAGTATTTGGGTATCCCACAGTCTAGTTAAGGTTTATGTTGATAAATTAATATTGCATCTTGTGTAGCAATGAATCTGCTTGCAACATACATAGGTTTCTAGGCGGAGTAACTAGGAACAGTAACTTGTCAAGAAGAATCTGGATGCACTGGTGGATGCATTAGAATAAGCAACATCATGTAACGTCAACACTGCTTCTAAATTCAGCAGGATCTTGTTCATTTTTAAAAGAGTTAGCGACATCTGCGGGAGGATGAATATTTATAGAGTGTACAAAGACTTAGTTTCAACCACATCTGAAATTGCAGTTCAAGTCTTGGACTAAAAGCTGATTGGAAAAAATGTCCGGGACCGTAGAGACAATGACTACAATGCTACCACCTAATTGTATGGGTTATGGAAGATGTTACTTATGAGAAAAGAATGAAAAGAATTAATATGAAATATTTATATGTGTGCAGCATGCTGTGGACCCCTGGCCCGCAGTGGAATGTTCCCATTGATTTTTATTTTTTTTTAACCACCTTGGTGGTCACTCGTTATCTGAAATTACCTATCATTGAGAGCAAGCTGAGGTCCAGGAGGGCAGGCAAACTTGGGAAGGTCAGGAAGGAGAGCTGAGTCAGGGCAGAAATGATCTGAGGTCAAGGGAATGCAAGCTGAGGTCAGAGAAAAAGCAAGCTGAGGTCATGGCAAAGGAGCTGAGTCCCTGAAAAGCAATCTGAGGTCACGGGCAGATGAGGGCGAGTCAAGTGGCAGACGACTGAACGTACAGGAAGTTAGCTGAGGTCGTGCATATAGCTTAGGTCAGGGCCCGGCAACTGGATGCAGAGAAAGCAATCTGAAGTCATGGCGCAAAGGAGCTGAGGTCCTGAAGCACGCTGAGGTTGGGCATGATGAGTCGTGTTTCAGGGCCAGCTTAATACTCAACGTAGTATATCGGCAATGGCCAGTGTCAGGTAGTGGTAAAATGATCATAGTCACTTTAGTGAGGATTAATCACAGAGGACATGTTTATGAAGTAAGGCTAGCTAAGGAGCTCTGAACTCAGCATGAAGATTTGGTAACAGGACACATTTGCCCCCTAATATCCGGGAAATCCTTAGGCGCCCAGACACCTTCCAATGGGGTAGTATCTGTGTCAATTGGGATTAGCCAAAGGGTCCTTTGACCTAAGTTTTCACTTATGTTGGGTGTGTCTACCCCAAGGCCTGTCGTGTTAGTGACCCAGCAGCCTTACCACTTTACAGAATAGAATTTTTGGAAACTTTAATTATATAGGGCCATTTTTTTAGTAAAATATTTCTAATAAGGCATTGCTGTTGCGCTCTCCACCCCACGCTAGTTATCGCTTCCTCCCTGATCTGCGGTGTCCACTCTTCTAGCACTCTTTTCTCCGCCCTTAATGGTGTCCTGTGGATCTCTATCACTTGGAATAATCACTTGATTTTCTTTTCTTGGAAAAATATTATTTTTACACATAAAGACATTTGTCTTATAAGTGTCATGGCCACCAACACAACCTAAAGATGTCACCTCTATCGACATATTTACAGATTCTTTATCCATTTTTGACCTCATGGTGTATTTTTGGTCTTAGTACGACGGCTGACCCTGTTTACTTTCACATTTGGCTTCTGCCAAGCTATATCGCTTTTATTGATCCTCTTTAATTTTATTTGACTAATAAATCTGTGGATGTTTGACTCTTGGGGTATCTGTCCTTACACGTCTTCTCTCTACACTAAATCTAGCAATATCTCACTTGAATGGTAATCTATGTCTATATTGAAATTTTAATTAATTAGAACACAAAATTCGATAACCTCTAGGTTTGGGTCTGAAGGTAAAGACTGAATAGTCTTAAAGGGAGTTTAGTGTCCCAAATTGCCCTGTATGATATTTAAATGATAGTATAAAAACCTTTTTTTTTCCTCCTTACATGTTCCCCCCCTTTTTGTGTTTCGCAAGTGGCGAATGTAATTTTCTAGCCTGGCTTCACCTGTGAAGGCCACTAGGGAAGAGGTCCAAAAACAATCATTGGGAGAGAAGGTGAATGTAACAACCTGGAGAGTAGAGTCAAAGATAATGTATAAGAATGTCAAAAAGTTTTGGGCATGGGAGCATATTCCCTTAGCTGTTACAAAGAGCTAACAGGTTTCCGGTCCATGTGGACCTGGGCTTATCGGTATCAACAAGATGGGGCAGATTTACTTACCCTGCCCATTCGCGATCCAGCGGCGCTTTCTCTGAACAGGATTCGGGTCCAGACTGTATTTATGAAGGTAGTTCATCCGCCGTCCACCAGGTTGCGCTGCTCGCCGCTGAAAATCATCTGAACGTGCCATAATACACCGAGCTGGACCGGTGAAGGTAGTTCTTCCCAAGCGACACTTTTCGTTTTTTTAATGCGGCGGTTTTTCCGAATACGTCGTGTTTTCGTTCGGGCCCCCCCCACGCCCCCCGATTTTCCGTCGCGTGTATGCCAGTGCTGATGCGCCACTCCGATCGCGTGCGCCAAAATCCCGGGCAATTGGAAATATTCGGGTAACACGTTGGAAAAAGCGAATCGGGCCCTTAATCAGCCCACTTCCTGACCAACGTGTTTGGATCCAAACCCATATGTTTTGATGTCATTTGATACCGCATTTCTGTGATCCCCGCCTCGAAACTTTTCTTACTCCTTAAGATCCGACCACTTCCCATTAGATCATTTCATTCATGGGCAAGAAATCCAAATATAGATTGAAAAAAAAATTTCAATCAACTTTCTAATCTTGAAGAAGTATCATGCCGGCTCAAGAAGTGTTTAATTTTCTTTGTAAGATGTATTTTCTGATAAAATGATGGTAAATAATACAACCCAAAATTCCACTTTTATTTTCCTTCATTACACCGAAATATTGTAAATGGAAAACATGGACACAAATAAATCTTCTATAAATGAGTGAAAGGAATTTCAGCCGAGGATACTACAAAACAGTTATCGGACTTACCTGATTTCTGTAGCAAAGCGCTGGGAGCCTGCTGGTTTTTGTATAGCAAATAATCATATTCGTCCCGGCTGTTGTTGATGTCCCTTGAGCGTCCATATATAATTGTAACTAAAAACATCGAGCATCAAAAGAAAATGTTTTTTGATGTTGGCTTCAATGCGGTTTTAACAAAGCGCATCGTTGCAAAAGTGTTTGTCAATGTATAAATAGCGCACTGAGACGGGAAGTTAATCTCTTTAAATTAGGTAACTAAAATATACAAGCCGCCCCCCCCTCCCGACCATAAGCCTTGACATTGAACGTTTAAAGTCATATGTCGGCATACAATGGACATCAGAATCCTAAGATGATAAAATTCTGTATTATTGACTGAACTTATTGTAAATTGTATTGGGAAATCCTGTGGTAATATGGTGGAAGGGATGATTATCTTTTACAAAGCAGAGAACCAACACAGTTTTTTTAAAATTTTTTCTAAGCATGCTCTTTAGAGAAGCACATTCCCCCCCGGTGTGTTGGGAAGTAGGCCTCCCTACGCAAAGCTCCTCGCCCTGAGGAGCTTGCTTTTTTACGCACCCTAAACTCTGAAATCTCACGTTCAATCAGATTTGACGCAAGCTGAAAATAGTTGTGTGACCTTGTCCTATTTGCCATTCTTTTAAGAAGGAATTATGTCACTGTCCTTGATCGTGATCTATAACCAGAAGACCACCGAAATCCAAAAAAAAATTCATGTAATAAAAGAGCACCTAGATGCCGTATAACTTGGTAGGAACATTTAAATAAGGGACAAGTTGTTGTGTTTAATGACCCGGATTCTTTTAGGCCCTGTTCACTACCTATTAACATCCATCGCGAAAACGGTAAATGGAAGAGTCATGTGATCCATAAAAATTAATTTCCATTAGTGTCAATGGACTTTTGATGGATTCTGTTAGCATCTGACTCCATCACTTATTTCATTATTTCATGTTATTTATGTTATTTATTTCATGTTATTTATTTCAAAAATAGTTCTCAGTTTCGTTAAATTTTCTTCTCAATAATGGAACTCTAAAATATGGGGTGCAAATGGAGACTAACATAAGCCAACTGAAAGTTCTTCAGAAATGAATTGTAATTTAACGAGGACCTGTCACCCCAAATTCGAACTAGTATCAAATAAGCATCCCTAGTGCCTGAACAAACCCGAGTGTTTTGTTCAACCTCCGGTAACACTATCAAACACTGCGGCGTGTACATTGTAATTGTCAGACGCGTCACAACGCTGTCCAATTTAAAAATTCATGAGGGGGCGGGATTGGGGTGCTAGGGGGCGGTGACTGCCGCCTGGCCGCGCGGCATTTACTGCCGCCTATGGAGCAGCGGGGTGTTCCGTGAAAGAGGCAGTGCCCTCGGATCGCCCCCTCATGAATACATCGACGTCGATTTGCGATTGGTCCGATGATTCCATTGTACCCCCCGCGGCGTTTGTTCAAGCACTAGGAGCTGCTTACTTTAGTCACCCAAGTGTTCATACCTTAAGATAGTGCCAAGCTTTAAGCCACGTTGACAAATTAAGTTGCAATGACCATCAATTCATAATTATTACATTCCACTGTCACATCCTTATCTATTTCTGTGACCTCAGACCAAAAGAAAACCTCGATGAATGTAGCTACTGCTACTGCACATAGACAAGAAAGCTTACTCATGACTTTTACCCTTCAACCCCCCCAAATTCCTAAGAAGTGGGTACTTAAAGTCAAAATTCAAAGTGGGCAGTTTTCCAAGACTATTCATACTATGGGTTTATTTATCTAAGGGTCCCGTGCCGCATTTGCCGTCCGGGTTTTCGACCTATCGGGATCTGCCACCCGTGACTTTTTTTGATGCATTGGCACAGGTTTTCATGCGACAGAAATTGGGGGATGGATCCAGACTGAGCGCTGGATTTAACATTTAAATTGTGTCGCACCAGGAAGAAGAAGGTGAACTGAGTGGGGAAGCATCACAAGCCAGGAGTCCATGATCGTCGGACAACGCACAGCGGAGGATCGCAACGGACCGGGTAAGTAAGTTGCCCTTTATTTTTGTATTTATAACATCCTTTCATCATTTTTGTTACCAGCTAAAGTGTTTCCTCCGCCCCCCTGCCTCATCTCATCTGTTGTCACCATATTCTTACACATAAGATTGTGCAACCATTCCGTCAGTTGACCAATGACTCATCAATTCATAGTATTTCTGTTTCTCTTCCAAATACTATTACTTTTTCATTCACTGCCCTCAACCCCTGAATCATGTAATCTCACTCCCTAATTGGCTGTCACATCTCGGCTATGACTACCAGAACATAGGACCATGTGGGAGTCATCTCTGGATTATCGTGGAAACAATAATATGTTTCGAGCCTTCATATGGCTAGTGTGTCATATGTTTGTAACTTACTGTTATTTCAGATGAATGCACCAACTCTACCGCACACTAGAGATGTTTCTTCCTAAAGTTTGACACTTGGTTTGATGGTTTGAGTTGTAACACCAGAGATCCAGCCAAAAAGTTCATTGGTGCCAAAATTAGACACACTTCTTATTCTCTTTTTCCTTAATGAGTTGTCCGAGTTTGAAAAAAACTATAATTGCCGGGGGGCGCTGCTTAAAACAATAACGATGTACTTACCTTCCGTGCCCTCCGGTATCCAGCGCTGTGCTGTCGCTCTGCCAGGCGGCCATGTAATAAACACATGGCCGCCGTAGCAGCACTGCATTCAGCTTCCTCCGGACCCGACAACCTTCGGCCCCCCCATACACCCATGCCTGTCTATAGGGACAGGTAGGCGTACCCTGCACGTCCGGAATCTGAATGCAGCGCTGCTCCGGTGTCCATGTTGTTTACATGGCGCCCGGACTGGAGCGACAGCGGCGCTGGATACCGAGGCACCGGCAGGTAGTACATCGTTATTTTTTTAAGGCATCCCGCTCCGGCCACCTATAGTTTTTTTTTTCGGACTCTCGGACAACCCCCTTTAAAGAAGAACTTTTAACTTTATCAGACTTCTACTTCTCATTTATGCTATCTGTACAGCTACTTAAACTCTTCGACCTTACGATGGTTTCCAACCTTAATGAAGTTTCCCTCATCATCATTCCTATTTAACACACATTGCATTTTCGCTGCATCATCTTCACATTGTTCTCTACAACCTTGAATAAAAACCTGAAGAAAGATGAAGCCGGACCATTGTTCTGCATTTTATCCCTTCAGTAATTCCACCGCACAACAACCCTCTTCCCTTCCCGCTTTCCTGAACAAAGCAGCTTGTCATTACATCTATTTTATATCACATATACAACACCGGTGAATCATTGTCAAGCGCTTCTATATGATAATTAGGCTGGTTACATACAGGCTTCCATCCCTGGCGTCACAGAAAATGGTATCATCTGCATGCTCGTTTCCTCGGCCAGGTGTAGCGCAATTCTGGACCGTTTCTTTCTGCGGGTTTCTGGGCTCCGTCTTCAGATGGTAAATGACCTTAGGGTCTAATGTTGGTATGATTCGCTCCTTGAATTTGAATGTGTCATGATGTGTTCCCTTAAAACAAAAACTAATAAACTTATTGAATATCTGAGCAAATAACTATTAGTTTGAATATGCATCTTATACAGAATAATGTAGTCGCTGGATCTTAATACCTCCAAGGTCGGTGTAATCTGTAACGTACAGAGGCGCATCCTCGCAATATCTGCCCTCATATTGAAGGTGACCATGATGCTTTTCTTAGGAATATTCCATTTGTAATGTTTATGGATGAATTAATTAATACGGGTCAGTCGATTAAAGAGATTTACCATCACCACTGTAAAGGACATCTATCCCAACCCACAATGAATAATTTATGCAAATGAGCCTGAAGGGGCTCCAGCTCCATTAACATCTATAGAGCCTGGACCTCTCAGCTCATTTGCATTTAGTCCTTCTCCTGGAGGTAGATTCCCTTTAAATATAGGAGCCACCACTGTATACCCCCAATTCAGCTGAACCGTAGCTTTCTTAATGGAATATAAAATAGTTTTTCCTGGTAAGAAAAAGAAAACTCCTCTACTTCATTTTGACTTTCAGAAACCTATAGACACGATTTGGGATACTTATTCCAAACCAGTACGAATAGACGTCTACTGTAGTCATATATATAGTTTCAGGAAAGGAATTTATTCTTCTATTTAGAGAACTTGGATTCAGGAAGGCAAAGGCCCCACTGAATACGGGATCACAGTTTGATAATGGGGATCCAGCTGACCTATTATGAGAATGAACCCCATGAGCACAGCAGGGGGAAGTTCTTCCCTCACTAATTGAATGAAGTGGCCGTTCATCGTATGCTCAGCTGTTTCATTTAACCATCTTTCATATTTCAACATTAATGAGTGGTCGGGATGTTGCCGAGCATGCTAACTCACGCACTCTCAGACTTCAACAAGACATTGCAGAGCGGTACAATTGGCAATTTTCCATTGCTCCCAGAGCATTGAATGGTCAGCGGCAGGACACATGCCCTGTTACTCAATCAGTTTTGTGATATCGGACCTAGTGCAATTATTTGTATTCATTGCGTACACACAAACTGTACCTGTGTGCAGATGTTCCATAATTGTAAATATGTCTGTTGAAAAAAGATTGCTGCCGCATGGATACGACCACTGCCGCTGGATGGGATTTGCACAAAGAAGCAATAGTTTTTTGCATATGAACTCTTGGGAGTTACTGTGTGTCCCCCACTTCACCAATTGAAGAAATGTATATAATATGCAAATTAATTCATTAGAATTTAAACTGTCGGCGAATGCGTAGGGTTGGTGCCTACCAATAAGCCTTATTGACTTTTTTGTGTGCCAGTGCCCGTTTCATGTTTTTAATGCATCCTATTAAACATTATTGATTTTATCTCGGGATTGTTATCCTAATTGGAAGCTGGAGACTGTCCTGACCGTTTCTACATTTGGACTTACCTGATTCCGGGATCCTTGTTATCTCCATGTATCCGGATCACACATATGGTATATTCCGAGGAGCAGGTGATATGACTTCCTTTATTTTTTTATAAAGTCTATGTCTTTGTTTGGAACCCAAGATATGAGCTGTAGCCCCTGTTCCCCGACATTCGTTGTAAAGATTTTAACTTTAGTCAGTAATATAATAGTCAGATGGGTTTGGCGAGATGGGCTCGCTCTGTCCTTGGAGCTCTATGACCTCTCCAGCAGAGGTTGCTCTGACTGTACTGTGACTGTGTCTATTTACGTTGTGTGAGAATAAAAGAAGGAAAATTGTCTCTTCGCTGCAAAGCATTTGAGCTATTAGCTTTTTAACAGCACAAACACAGATAATAGTGAGTTACAAACCGCGACAGGCGAGGCTCAATCTGAGACGATGCCAGCTCCCCTAAATCTACAGTAGGTTTGATGAACGCTTGGTCTAATCCTAATCCTCATAATGAGTAAAATAATTTCAACAACAGAGAAAGTTTATGACTATGTTTAACTCTAATCCTTTAGGATTTTCTCCGTGAATATAGGTTAGGTCCTAGTATATTGTGTTTGCCAAAGTAGTGTACAATACAGGGTCTGCGAATCCTCTGTATGAGCTATATGGAAGATTACTATATAAGCCTGGCCCCAAGAAAAGACGGTGTTGTCATACAAGGAAAGTTTTTTTTTTTTTGTGTGATATGAAATATGGTAAATTATTTTAGGAAACTGTACATTGAGATGAGCCTTTTGGACCCTGTTTGGCGCCTCTAGTATGGATATAAGTGAGATATGGCTGGAAATGAGGGACACTGGTTCTGTAATGATGACACTGGGCCTGTAGAACTTCAACACTCATAGGTTGGTGAATCTGACGTCCCGGATGGTCCCATAATTCAGGTTTTTGTGATAATCCTGGTGTATTGGCAGCTGAAGACGTCTTGCTTTGAACAGGTAGCATCTCCCTGCAGCTGACACCCAACCATGAGAGGAGACATGTGTGGGAGCAGGATGTCCTGCATGTATCCTGAGCTATTAGGTGACCCTCTGGTCACTACGAGGGGTGACTATACTGTCCTATGCCATGGCCCCTGAAGTACCCCCGGTTTTAAGGTGTCACCACATGTTTGCTGCTCTCCAGGAGGACGGTGAGGCGTGGTGCAAACCTGAAATGGAAATACTCTAGAGAATCAGGGTTACCTGGCAGTGAAGAGTCAATGGGGGTCATTTACTAGGGCAACGATTTTTCCCTGTATTGGCCCCGGGATTTTGGCGCATGCGATCGATTGTTGCACATCGGCGTGGTATGCACGCGGCACGAAATCTGGGGGGCGTGGCCGAGCGAACGCCGACGACTTCGGAAAAACCGCCCCGCTTTAAAAAAAAAAGTTTTGCGAGACTTGCACTTACTCACCAGGATAGGCCGGTGACTTGAGTGCCATTCTGCGGGCCTCGGCGGACTTCAGCGCAGCAAGCGCCACATGGTGGACGTTCGGAGGAACTACCTTAGTGAATCCCGCCGGACCCGAATCCCACCGCAGAGAAAGCACCGCTGGATCGCGAATGGACCGGAATAGAAAGAAAAGACACGAAAAAGATAAGGAAAGAGGAAAAGACAAAACAAAAGGGGGCCGAAAAAGAAATAGGTATCTGGTAGTAAATCTGCCCAATGTCTTTACTGAATATCCCGCGGCCAAAAATACAAGGCGATGTCCTCCAATCTTCTACCTGGCAGAAGATTTTTCTACCCTATACTCCATTCCTGCTAGCTTTTCCTCTCTTTCTTATAGGGTTGTTACCCTGGCCATAGCTGGAGCCATGGTCTTGCATGGGTTAATTATACTTGTGCGGGGCCTGTAGGGAGAGTTTAAACTCCAGCTATCGCGAATACAAGAAAATGAGTCCGTCTTCCCTCCCGTTCATACCAGCACCAGTAGTTATTCTGAATTAGCTAATACTTGGACTGTCCCTTTAACTGTGTTATACTGGATTAAAACTCTTTCTAGATTTCTAGTTATAATAACATCATTATAATTTACTATCTATACTGGAATATAATCTACTGACACTCTCCATGTTAACGCACTTCAGTCTTATATTATTAACACTTTGCGTAATTCTGGTTGTCTCCATAGTGCAAGATATTCATCCTCTAGCCCATCATACTGATTGAATAGCTCTGTGGATATTGTATAATACGGCGGTGGTTTGACCCAGTTGTATAATTGGTCAGTGGTGCCGCATCCCCCCCACCCCAGGAGGGGAACTTCCATTCTTAGACACAATTGCTGGCCGGTATGTTGGGTATCTAGATGAAAATACACAAGAACAGTGGTAGAGCGTGGACCCTCCGTAGAGTGAGACTCCCCATTGGCCTAACATATTATTAATGCATTATTAGTGTCTTCAAGGTTCTTCCCGTTTTATGTCTCCGCTCCATTGCACTTTCCCACTTCTCCGTCATCTTCATTATGATCTCAAGCCATAAAGGAACAATTCCGAGGAATCAACAGATACAAATAAAGAGGAAGCCGGAAAGGTTTAATTTTAGCGCGTCGTCTATCGATGGGGAAATATTGCTTTTAATTAGTTTTTTTTCTCGTGAAGATATTAATAATCGTCGTAACAATTCAAAAATACCTCAAAGGAGGAACAGAGAATGGAATTAGGGGAAATATAACATTACTAAAAGATGTTCTGAAAGGCGGGAGAGAGGGGACGGGCGCTCCATGTAGTAGTAGAGTCTGAAGAACATATTATATATATATATTTATATACAATGGTTTGAACCCAGTTTTATATTGGTCCAGTGGTCCCCTCCCCCACTGAGGAGAAACTTCCATTCTGATACAGACAATGCTGCGTAATGTGAAGAAATACATGAGACAGTCGTAGAGCGCGGACCCTTGTAGACAGGAGCGCTCATAGAGTAGTAGGTTCTTAGAACAACATCTTATATGTCTAATACAATGGTTTGACCACAGATGTATATGGTCAGTGTGCCCTCCCACCACGAGGAGAAACTCCATTCTTAGGCTAAATTCACACTGCCGTGAGACCCGCCGCACCGTAGACGGCGGGCTCACGGCAGCGCGGGAGAGAGAGGAGTGATCCACAGCTCACCCCCCCGCCCCTCTCCATAATAAACTAATGGCGCACTTTGCCGTAATACGGGGAACGATAGGACAGGTCCTATCTTTCCCTGCAGGGCTACGAGCGGCGTTCTGTGCGGCACGTGTGCGGCACCGTACCGCTTCCACCGTACAGGGCGGGAGCCCATGGAGTGTATTGGGGACGTATATACGTCCGCATATCCGTCCCCCATACGTATGTGAATGTACTATACACAATTGCCTGCCGTATGTGAGAAATACATGAGACGTCGTAGAGCTCGGACCCCTCGTAGACAGGACACTCATAGATATATAGTCCTGTAGAACACATATATATTGTAATAATAACAATGGTTTGACCCAGTTGTATATTGGTCAGTGTGCCCTCCCCCACTGAGGAGAAACTTCCATCCATTGGACACAATTGCTGGCCGGTATTGTGAGAAATACTTGAAACAGTCGTAGAGCGGGACCCGGTAACAGGAGCAACTCGTAGAGTAGTGAGTCCTGTAGAACACATATGTATGTATATCAATGGTTTGACCCAGTTGTATATTGGAAGAGATGCCCCTCCCCCACTGAGGTATAAACTTCCATTTGACCCAATTGCTGCCAGTATGTGAGGATCCGAATAGAATACATGAGACGTCGTTAGAGCGCAGACCCTCGTAGACAGAGCACTCATAGAGTATAGAGTCTTTATAACCATATATTTGTACAAAGATTGGGAAATAGAATCACCAGATCTCCAAAGTCAAAAGCCTCTTATGTTGTACCAGACTTTGCCGCTTCCCAGAAGTCTTCAGAGTCTACGTAGCCACATGGATCAAATTGTATTAGGAAAAATCCCCACCTCAGTCAACTCCTGCAAAAAGTTTGTATGTTCTCTCCATGTTAGTGTGGGTTGTCCCTCCGGGTCTCCGGTTTCCTCCCACAACTCCCAAAACATATTGGTAGGTTGTTTAGATTGTTGAAGCCCCATTAGGACAGGGACCGTTTTGACAAGCTTATGACTGCCGCTATGTCTTATTTTGCTAAGATTAAAACACAATTGACTAAGGTCTTATTTTTTTTCGGGGGTGTCCCTATATTAGGGATACAGGGTAGTTCCTGGATCTATAAGTAAGTTACCCTGGTTGATCATGATGGATTTTCATGGTAGATTTCCTTTCAACTAAAGACTCTGTGTATGGCAACCTTGAGGGCATTGGTTACCCCTATAGCTAGCAAAGCAACAAACCCAGACCCTGTGATCGGGTTAGTGAAAGTGGAGTTAAAGAGGATTTCACAGAGTCATTAATCCAGACTCACAGAGTATTGTTCATATTCAATAAATTGTTCAGCAGACTCAAGAGCATTTAACCAGACTCCCATAGCATTGCTCAGACTCACAGAGCATTAACCAGACTCCTCATGGAAATCAACAGATACAAATAAAGAGGAAGCCGGGAAAGGTTTATTACCGCGGCGTCTATCGATGGGGAAATATTGCTTTTAATTAGTTTTTTTCTCATTGAAGATAATTGTAATATCTCGTAACATACAGAAAATACATAAAAGGAGGAAAAACGAGTAGAAATGGAATTAGGGAAATATACATTACATAAAAGATGTTCTGAAAGGCAGGGAGAGAGGGGACAGAGGCGCTCATGGAGTAGTAGAGTCTGAAGAACATATATATATATATATATTTATAATACAATGGTTTGACCCAGTTGTATATTGGTCAGTGGTGCCCCTCCCCCACTGAGGAGAAACTTCCATTCTGAGACACAATTGCTGCCGGTATGTGAGAAATACATGAGACAGTCGTAGAGCGCGGACCCTTGTAGACAGGAGCGCTCATAGAGTAGTAGGTTCTGTAGAACACATCTATATTGTATAATACAATGGTTTGACCCAGATGTATATTGGTCAGTGGTGCCCCTCCCCCACTGAGGAGAAACTTCCATTCTTAGGCTAAATTCACACTGCCGTGAGCCCGCCGCACCGTAGTACGGCGGGCTCACGGCAGCGCGGGGAGAGGAGGAGGAGGTGAGCACAGCTCACCCCCGCCCCTCTCCATAGAAACTAATGGCGCACGGTGCCGTAATACGGGGAAAGATAGGACAGGTCTATCTTGCCCCGGGCTACGGAGCGGTACGGTGCCGCACGTGTGCTGCACCGTACGCTCCCGACAGGGCCGTGAGCCCATAGGAGTGTATGGGGGACGTATATCGGCCGCGTCCCCCATACTGTAGTGTGAATGTAGCCTTAGACACAATTGCTGCCGGTATGTGAGAAATACATGAGACAGTCGTAGAGCGCGGACCCTCGTAGACAGGAGCACTCATAGAGTAGTAGAGTCTGTAGAACACATATATATTGTATAATACAATGGTTTGACCCAGATGTATATTGGTCAGTGGTGCCCATCCCCCACTGAGGAGAAACTTCCATTCTTGGACACAATTGCTGCCGGTATGTGAGAAATACATGAAACAGTCGTAGAGCGCGGACCCTCGTAGACAGGAGCACTCATAGAGTAGTAGAGTCTGTAGAACACATATATATTGTATAATACAATGGTTTGACCCAGATGTATATTGGTAAGAGATGCCCCTCCCCCACTGAGGAGAAACTTCCATTCTTGGACACAATTGCTGCCAGTATGTGAGGATCCGAGATGAGAAATACATGAGACAGTCGTTAGAGCGCAGACCCTCGTAGACAGGAGCACTCATAGAGTAGTAGAGTCTGTAGAACACATATATATTGTACAAAGAAGTGGAAAGAGAATCACCAGATCTCCAATCAAAAGCCTCTTTGTGGTACCAGACGTTGCCGCTTCCCAGAAGTCTTCAGATCTACGTAGCCACAATGGATCAAATTGTATTAGGAGAATCCCACCCAGGTCAACATCTGCAAAAAGTTTGTATGTTCTCTCCATGTTTGTGTGGGTTTCCTCCGGGTCCTCCGGTTTCCTCCCACACTCCAAAACATATTGGTAGGTTGTTTAGATTGTGAGCCCCATTAGGACAGGGACCGATTTGACAAGCTATGACTGCCGCTAGGTCTTATTTTGCTAAGATTAAACAAAATTGTACTAGGTCTTATTTTCGGGGGATGTCCTATATTAGGGGATACAGGGTAGTTCCTGGATCTATAAGTAAGTGACCCTGGTTGATCATGATGGATTTTCATGGTAGATTTCCTTTCAACTAAAGACATCTGTGTATGGCAACCTTGAGGGCATTGTTACGCCCTATAGCTAGCAAAGCAACAAAACCAGACCCTGTGATCGGGTTAGTTTAAAGTGGAGTTAAATGAGGAGTTCACAGAGCATTATCCAGACTCACAGAGCATTGTTCAGATTCACATAGCATTGCTCAGACTCACAGAGCATTAACCAGACTCACATAGCATTGCTCAGACTCACAGAGCATTAACCAGACTCTCATAGCATTGGCAAGACTCACAGAGAATTGTTCAGACTCACAGAGAATTGTCCAGACTCACAGAGAATTGCCCAGACTCACAGAGCATTGTCTAGAGTCAAAGAGCATTCTCCAGACTCAGCGAGCATTGTCAAGAATCACAGAGCATTGTCTAGAATCACAGAGCATGGTCCAGACTTAAAGAACATTGTCAAGAATCACAGAGCATGGTCCAGACTCACAGAGCATGGTCCAGACTCACAGAGCATTGTCAAGACTCACAGGGCATTATCCAGACTCACAGAGCATTATCTAGACTGGATGCAACTAGCTCTATTTCTCAGCTGGGAGCAGGACGGACTATGCACAGGGTTACTGCCACTGAAGAAACAAAAGATTATAATTTACTGACAGCAAGCAGAGATCTTAAAGAAACTGAAGCACAAAATCTATTAAAAATTTGTGATTTATTAACTTTTTAACAAAACAAATCAGCAATCTCCCTTATCCCTTGTCCTCTCCCTGACACAAGCTGTGGGATATTCTCGGCTTCCTCCATAAACTCCTGTAATTTCTGGGAAGTCTCCGGAGCAGGATCTGCTTTTCCCCGGAGCTGCATTTGATAATAACAAATAAATGCGATAATAAGCGACTTCTAGCATCTGCAGATTATATAAGGTAGGTGCCGCTGACTGCACAGCCCGCGTGGGGATCACTCGCTCAGCTTAATCAGGGAAGATGATGCTGAAAATTACAAAGAGAAAACAAATTATCCAGATGAAGGGTCCGGGGCAGGGTCCTGGGTCACAGCGCCGGTCCGGCGTGGCGATATAATGCGGCGCGGCCGCTGTGAGTCATGTAATACCGGACATTAGCCTTTCCATGTGGGTGGAATCGCTTGTTATTATCTGCTCTGTGATACATTAACTAGAAGAGGAAAAACCGCTACAATGTAACAACATAATGATTGGACTCTGATAGCGGGGGATGTAGGATAATTCTACTGGAACACGGACATTACATTATTAGCAGAACTCCCTCAATCCCAAAAGACAGAGAAGGAAAATCTGGAAAATTAAAGGGGTTGGGGTTGTTGAAGTAAATTTGCTTCAATACCAACTGCAGTACCTCATCCAGCCTGAGGATGGAGGTGGCGCTGTTTATGATAAGATCCCTAATCTTTAACAACTCAAGGTGGAAGAATCAGTTGACTCCATCATGTGATAGTGATGGAGGCTCAGGGCGTCTAATGAGTAAATCCAAAATCCCCCCGGCACCCGGATCCACTCTGAAGAGATACCGGTGCAAACTCCAGCAGTTCCGATCTGTAGAGATTTTTGTTGTAGTCTCCAGCATTTTTCCGGTAGAGACTATACAATGTGTCGTGACTCACATTCACACCCCTGTCTGCCCTCCGTCCTCCCTGCTCAATGCACGTTCTCCGCATCATAATGTGCAGATCAGAGAGAAGACATTGGGGCTTATTTCCTAAGTGTCCGTGGAGCACATTTTCATTGGGTTTCCCGACGATTTCCGATTTGCGACACATTTAACAGGGTTTTTTGGCACACGCGATCGGATTTTGGCACAATCTTAGTGACTCCCCGCACAGCGCATTATACACGGAAAACAAATTGCCTTGACTGCACCAGGAAGAAGAAGGCGTACCCAGGGACCTGAGCGGGGGACGCGACACATGCCGGATATCAGGACGCACGGATCTTAGTGACTCCCCGACAACAAGTATACACGGACAAGCACTTAATGCACCGGAAGAAGAAGGTGAACCAGGACCTGAGCGTGGAGGAAGCGACACAGCAGGATATGGGCTGCAGGATCTTAGTGACTCCCCGCACAGCGTATTATACACGGACAATGCACTTAATGCACCAGGAAGAAGAAGGTGAACTCCGGGGACCTGAGCGGGGGAAGAGACCATGCAGGATATCGGACACACGTCTCTAGTGACTCCCTGCACAGTGCATTATACACGGACATGCACTACATGCACCAGGAAGAAGAAGGAGAATCCAGGCACCTGAGCGGGGAGCGACACATGCCGGATATCGGCGCACACATCTTAGTGACTCCCGCACAGCGCATTATACGCGGACAATGCACTTACATGCACCAGGAAGAAGAAGGTGAAACTCCAGGGACCTGAGCGGGTGTAGAGCACAGCAGGATAGCGGTGACGCTCTTAGTGACTCCCCGCACAGCGCATTATACAGGACAATCACTTACATGCACCAGGAAAAAGAAGGTGAACTCCAGGGACCTGAGCGGGGGAAAGCGACACAGCAGGATATCGGTGCGCACATCTTAGTGACTCCCCGCACAGCGGCAGTATACACGGACAATGCACTTACATGCACCAGGAAAGAAGAAGGTGAACACTCCAGGGACCTGAGCGGAGGAGTGACACATGCAGGATATCAGTGCAGATCTTAGTGACTCCCGCACAGCGCATTATAGACGGACAATGCACTTACTGCACCAGGAAGAAGAAGGGAACTCCAGGACCTGAGCGGGGAAGCGACACATGCAGGATTCGGATGCCACGCATCTTAGTGACTCCCCGCAGCGCATTATACACGGAACAATGCACTTACATGCACCAGGAAAAGGAAGGAGAACTCCAGGGACCTGGCGGGGACGGAAGCGACACAGCAGGATACGGATGCACGATCTTAGTGACTCCCGCACAGCGCATTATACACGCGGACAATGCACTTACATGCACCAGGAAAGAAGGTGAACTCCTGGGACCTGAGCGGGGAAGCGACCACATGCAGGATATCGGGTGCACGAATCTTAGTGACTCCCCGCCACAGCGCTATACTACGCGGACAATGCACTTACATGCACCAGGAAGAAGAAGGTGAACTCCGGGGAATGAGGGGGAGGACACATGCAGGATATCGGCGACAGGATCTTAGTGACTCCCGCACAGCCATTATACACGGACAATGACTTACATGCACCAGGAAAAAGAAGGTGAAACTCCAGGGACCTGAGCGGGGAGAAGGGGAAGCGACACATGCAGGATATCGGGGAGCACATCTTAGGACTCCCCCCACAGCGCATTATACACGGACAATGCACTTACATGCACCAGGAAGAAGAAGGTGAACTCCAGGGACTGAGCGGGGAAGTGACACATGCAGGATATCGGTGGCAGGCTCTTAGTGACTCCGCACAGAGCATTATAGACGGAAAATGCACTTACATGCACCAGGAAGGAAGAAGGAGAACTCCAGGGACCTGAGCGGGGAAGCGACACATGCAGGATATCGGATGACGGATCTAGTGACTCCCGCACAGCGCATTATACACGGACAATGCACTTACATGCACCAGGAAGAAGGAGGAGAACTCCAGGGCCCTGAGCGGGGAAGCGACACAGGCAGGATATCGGGCGCACGATCTTAGTGACTCCCCGCACAGCGCATTATACGCGGACATGCACTTACATGCACCAGGAAGAAGAAGGTGAACTCCGGGACCTGAGCGGGGAGGGAAGCGAACACATGCAGGATATCGGGTCACGATCTTAGTGACTCCCCGCACAGCGCATTATACCGGACAATGCACTTACATGCACAGGAAGAAGAAGGTGAAACGGGGACCTGAGTGGGGAAGGTGACACATGCAGGATATCAGGGCAGGATCTTAGTGACTCCCTGCACAGCGCATTATACACGGACAATGCACTTACTGCCAGGAAAGAAAGGTGAACTCCGGGTGCGAGCGGGAAGGGGAAGCGACACATGCAGGATATGGTGGCACAATCTTAGTGAACTCCCCGCACAGCGCATTATAGCGGACAATGCACTCATGCACCAGGAAAGAAGAAGGAGAACTCCAGGGACCTGAGCGGGGAAAGCGACACATGAGGATATCGGGCTGCACAATCTTAGTGACTCCCGCACAGCGCATTATACACGGACAAAATGCACTTACATGCACCAGGAAAAAAAGAAGGTGAACTCCAGGGACCTGAGCGGGGAAGCGACACATGCAGGATATCGGGCGCACAATCTTAGGGACTCCCGCACAGCGCATTATACACGGACAATGCACTTACATGCACCAGGAAAAAAGAAGGTGAAATCATGGGACCTGAGCGGGGGAAGCGACACTGCAGGATATCGGGCGGCACAATCTTAGTGACTCCCCGCACCAGCGCATATAGACGGACCATGCACTTACCTGCCACCAGAGAAGAAGGAGAACTCAGGGACCTGAGCGGGGAAGCGACACAGCAGGATATCGGATGCAAGATCTTAGTGACTCCCGCCACAGCGGCATTATAACGGACAATGCACTTACATGCACAGGAAGAAGGAGGAGAAATCCAGGGACCTGAGCGGGGAAGCGACACATGCAGGATATCGGGGCGCACAATCTTAGTGGACTCCCCGCCACAGAGCATTATACAGACAATGCACTTACATGCACCAGGAAGAAGAAGGTGAACTCAGGGACCTGAGCGGGGGAAGCGACACATGGAGGATATCGGGCGCACGATCTTAGTGACTCCCCGCACAGCGCATTATACACGGACAATGCACTTACATGCACAGGAAGAAGAGAGTGAACTCCGGGGACCTGAGCGGGGAAGCGACACATGCAGGATATCGGAGCGCACGATCTTAGTGACTCCCCGCACCGCGCATTATACATGATAATGCACTTACATGCACCAGGAAGAAGAAGGTGAACTCCGGGGACCTGCGGGGGAGGACACATGCAGGATATCGGCGCATGATCTGTAGTGATTCCCCGCACAGCGCATTATACATGGACCAATGCACTTACATGCACCAGGAAGAAGAAGGTGAACTCCAGGGACCTGAGCGGGGAAGCGACATATGCAGGATATCGGGCTTCATCGTCGGACGTTGCACCTCGGGGATCGTGACAGGACTGGGTAAGTAAATTTGCCCCACTGACTCTGAGACTGACAAATGTAGTAAAATTAGTCCAGGAGGTCAATGAGACTGAAAAGACGGATAGAGACCTCAGCTGACAGAACAACCTTCCAACACAGGAATATAAATCCATTTTTCACAGTCTTGCTGCTACTAAAACATACAAAGTATAGGTAAGAATTCTTTCTACAGAGAGCACAGAGCACAGAGTCAGTGCGGACACACCCCAGTTGATTGATACAATCATAGAATATAAATCCATATTTCAAGGTTGCTGCTGACTAGAAAATACACAGAGGAATGATACACACTCTCTAGGATAAAACGTAACACATGGCATGCAGAGGGGAACAAACACAGCAGTGTGGGGAACACACCCGGGCACTTTGGAGATTGCGCATCCGGAATTATAAATCCATTATCACATCCTGCTGTATAAAAACATCACAAAGGTTGATCACAAATTTATATGCTGGACAATGTCTAATACAGGCTCATAGCGCACAGAGGCTGCAAGAAGGTTTAGGATAAACCCCAGCCCTGTATGAGGCTACAATCCTAACAATGCTATGATCCCAATTCACACTTCTAAACTACGCTACTATAAAAAATAGGCAGCGGTTTTATGATACACATCTCTCCTGGGACAATGCTAACACTACGACAGAGACCACAAAGCACAGCGTGTTGAGGATACACACCCACGTGCAATTGTAGATCTCTACCATGGACTATAAAGCATCATATTTTTTTCCTGCTGCTGCGTTAAAACACATACACATAGGGATGATTACCAAGCTCTACCAGGGCCATACCTAATTTGGCTGCAGGAGGGCCAGAGCACAGGCAGTGGAGGTCTGATTACACCATTCATCCCAGGGACAATACAAACACAACCTTGGGCTTGCAGACGCCACAGAGCACAGCAGTGTGAGGTCTGATTACACATCTCTCAGGGACAATATAAACACTGGCTGCAGAGAGACAGCGCAAGCAGTGTGCGGTCTGATTACACATCTTCCAGGGAAAATACATAACACTGGCTGCAGAGGCACAGAGCACAGCAGTGTGAGGTTGATTACACCTACTCTCCAGGGACAATACATAACACTGGTGCAGACCGCACAGAGCAAGCAGTGTGAGGTCTGATTACACATCTTCCAGGGAATACATAAACTGCGCTGCAGGCACAGAGCACAGGCACAAGTGTAGTGCGAGTTCTTGATTACACATCTCTCCACGGGACAAAATAATAACACTTGGCTGCCAGCGACACGCACAGCAGTGGCGCTGCATTCGCAGGGCATAACAGGTGCCAGCAGCGGTGAGGTCCTGAATACACATCTCTCCAGGGGACAATACCAAACCATGGACTGCAGATGTCGACACAGAGCACAGCAGTGTGAGGTCTGATTACACAGCTCTACAGGGACAATACCTAACACTGGTTGCAGAGTGCACAGAGCACAGCAGTGTGAGGACACAACCTAAGCACTTGGAGAATCCTGAAATATATATTCATATATCACAGTCCTGCTGCTACTAACAACATACACATAGGTCTGATCACACATCTCTACAGGGACTATACATAACACTGTCTACACTGCTTCCAACTCCAGGAGCAGTGCGGGAGAATGGGAGACCATCACGGTGCTGGAACCGGGGTTCTGTATAGGATAAGTAGCTTTTACTGTTTCCCCTGCCCTGGCCCCCAAACCTGAACCCTTTATTTCAGGGCTGACCTTATGGGGGTTTTTTTTTATCAGTTAAGGTATTAATAGAATTTTTGTATAAATATAATCGATTAACAGGAATAAAGGAGCCCGAGATCCCGGCCTCATGTCTGACGCGGTGGGAGGTCCCTATTTTTATTGAGGTCATTTGCATAAATATTTACCTGAAATTTTGTATAAAATGATAGATTGTTGGGAAACAGGAGAGATGTATCCGGTCCCTGCACGGCTCTGGTGTAAGTTCTGGGGGGATAGGGTCCCCCATATATGGGATATATACTGTACATGTACATCTGGTTCATCAGCCGGGATTTTTCTTTGGATCGATGGGTTTCGCTGCTTCTGCTCGTGGCAGGATTAGTTTTTGGTGTATCAGCTTATTAGATCTCTGGAGCCTTTACCATGTATAAGCGCAGATAGTGATAGTTTCCATGGTTACGTTGTATGATGTTTAAATTTAAATGTGTGAAAATGTCGCTGCTCGGAGGATACAGCGCCGGGTTCTGCAGTGAAATCGCACTTATTAAGAGAAGAAGGGAGGAAAAAATCAGGATGGAGATAGGAAGGTGACCATGGAAATAACGGAAAAATAAACAACAGCAAAGGATGGGGGAAGCCGAGAAGCAGTAGTAGGTATAACATGTAACATAGCATTACATAGCATTACAAGTAACATAACATAACAAGTAACATAACATAGTAACATAACATAACATAGTAACATAACATTACAAGTAACATAATGTAGTAGTAATTTAGCAATTTTGTTTCTATTTTTGTATAACTTATATATGGGCAGCACGGTGGCTCAGTGGTAGAATTACAGGCTTGTAGCGCTGGGTTCCTGGGTTCAAGTTCTAGGGTCAACATCTGCAAAGAGTTTGTAAGTTCTCTCCATGTTTGCATGGGATCCCTCCGGGTCCTCTGGTTTCCTCCCACACTCCAAAACATACGGTTGTTTAGATTGTGAGCCCCATTGGGGACAGGGACCAATTTGTCATGCTTTGTACAGCGCTGTGTAATCTGTAGGTGCTATATAAATAAAGAATTATTATTATAGTATGTATTACTACCAGAGGGGGTTGTAAGGGATTGGGACACTTGGCATCAGCATATGGTTTTGTCCCCTCCACCTTCAGCACGCAGAGCTCCCGACTGTCCTAACTCTATTGAGTTCAGCCACAATTTACCATCTATATCCACAAAGTACTACTGTGACTATATCGACTTCTCCATTACCGGGACATTATACCCCAATTACAAGGAGGTCCACACCCTTCCATTTTTCACAAGAGAGCCTAAGAACGACGGAAAATTGTGTAACCATATTGACATGAGGAAGGGCGCTGTATGCACCCGAAACGTGTTTTCCGTTTACCTATGACCTTTAAAATAAAACTACTGTCACGTTTGATAAGCGCGGTCTGAAGTCCTGCTTTTTTATCTCCAACAATTTACCTTCGGCACTGGGCAGGTTTATCAGCACTGCACTGGCGGATCACTTCTAGGCCAGGTCTGACCCGGTGTAGAATTGCCCCATAACCTTAATATTAGTGATAGGGGCAAGTACGCCCCGCACCGCCCCCCTGATCTGACCGTTTCAGCACCCATCACATCACTCCACTCCTATTTGTCGTGGAGAGGGCATATGGTGGAGGAATAGGAAAAATTCCTGGCTGTCTGATGGAAATTGTGCCTATCCTTGGCTTTGTACATCAAAAAACTGATAAAAGTGCTCACAGACTCCCAAAAGTTCATTATAGTTAACTGTACATTCTGTTTGGATCAGGTTTGGATACCAAACCCAAACCGGAATGTTCACTCCCGCTGGTGACAGCTGAACACCAAAAGGGGGTGTTAACTCCATCGGGAAAATGGTGGCGCACGCTCTAACGCCAGCACCAATCGCAGGTGTTACCAGGAGGGAAGGGAGAAGGGGTTGGCGAGCCGAGCACTGAATCTGAACTGGGACAGTGGTTTGGGTCCACATATCACTAGATATAATTTACCCACAAGATTTGGGCTGAATTACAGACCACTGGGAACCTCAGCAATTGGCAAATTGAGGGAGTAAATACAGTACAAGTAATGGACTATCAGACTAGCCTCCTTGATCCTCCTAACCAGATTTCTTCAGTGCGCAGCTGCGGGGAGCTGCACTCACTTGTCTGCAAAACCGGCGTTCTGAGCATGTGCAGAACGCAGGCCGCCGGCTGCGTGGTCTCAGGTCCACAGCTGGTGCTACTGCGCATGCACAGAGCGCTGGCTTTGTGCACGAGGGCGTACAGCTCCTTGTAGCTGTGCGCTGAAGATGACTGGGTAGGAGGATCAAGGAGGTTAGTGGGGTGTGGAGTGGGCGCGCTGTGTAGCCTCAGCTCCGGCTACTCCATGTCCCAGTAGCCTCTTTAGAAAATAAGCATATTACCACAATTAAAGATTCAAAAAGATAAAGGGGACTAAAGGATTAGCCCTTAAAGGGAACCTACCACCACAATTCTACCTATAAAGGTAGATTGGGTGGTAGGTGGATCTAAGGGACGAGAGGATAGCCCTTTTTAGAGCTAATCCTCACATCCCCGCTAACTTTTGGTAAACTTTATTCCCCTAATATGTAAATTTTGTTATGCGGCTACTGAGGTGTGGAGTATCCGGACACGAGGCTACACGGCGCAGCTACTCCACGCCCCAGTAGCCACGTTACTCCTCCTACCCTGTTGTGTGCGGCGCACAGCTCCTTGTAGCTGAGCGCCCTTGTCCGACATGCTGGCGTTCTGCGCATACCTTAAAAGGTAGATCCGTGGTGGTAGGTTTCCTTTAAGAAAAAAATCTAATGTTACTAAATTACACTCTGCAAAACATCTGTATTGCAGGGTGTAAGGACTTGAACAAGCGATCAGAGAAATACAATTGAAGTATAATAATATAATAATCATATAAAATAAAGACTAATAATAATTAATAAGGATGATAACTATTGTTATTGTTTTTATTTTACTCATATTAATACATTTGGTATTTGGTATTTTAGTTACTCTTGAACCATCAGTGGCTGATCATTATTTGCTATCAATTTGCAGTATAATTGCATCTTTGTCAAAGTAGCGGCTGCTCCGAGCCCAGACAAGAAATCTGCCCTCATATTCCCATAGTCGGCAGCTTTGGGGACATTTGGTTGGGCATTACCTGTCATGGTGGTAGATGCTCTTCAAGGTGGCTCTCTACAATGGCCTCCTGATTTGTGGACTTCTGTTTTGGCTTTGACCATATAGTGGGATCTGTTGGAGTTCTTTTCCATGGCTTTACATATATCACTGGATACAGGCCCCCCATTGGTTTATGTTTATACTATCTATTAGTAACTATGGTTATATCTATTCTGCAGATGCAACCAAGTGATTATAACAGTGAAGTCTTGACCCCTGTAAAGAGGTTAAATGGTGAAAGAATATTTAAGGGTGAAAATCTGGATTCCAATTCAACAGTGTACGGAAGAATTCCTCGGATGACTAATATTGCATCTATAAGGGTGGTGGTCTGTGGACCCAGACTGGTTTGGCTTGGGCGTTATACCGGTGGCCTTATCATTATACACCATATAACCCCTGTATGGGGATATGGACCTCACATCCACAGAGTCAGGAGGCTGTGGTTTCTTGGAGCAGTCCTGGTACTGATGGCTGCAGACAGTAAGAGGCTGGTGCAAGGCACAAGAGGGTCAGGCTTGAAATAGTAGTAGATCGGCTAAGGTAAAGGTAAGTGGTCAGGTGAAGGTCAGTACAAGCCAGATGTCAGGGCCATAAATATGATATGGAAGCAGTGAAGGCTGGGTTGTTACTAACAAGCGATGAGCATCTTAGGGTCCAAAGGAGTATAGCAATCGTAAGCAGGGGTGGACCGTCGTTGGCCCTGGGCTGTATGAATATTATGGCCCCTACAAGTCTGGAATCACTTCCTACATCTGGTACTAGAATCGGCTTCTTGGGGAATGGAGGATGTGTCCCTTCTACTGCTTTCAATACGCCGTTTCAGGACCTTTGGAGGACCTTCAAATGTCCTGAAATGGCTCTTGAAAGCAGGAACAGATGTACAAGGATTTCATGGGTGAAGGTTCTTGTGAGTGTAAAATTTATTGGTTGGTTTGGGTGGCCATGGGCCCCCTAGAAGACTTGGGCCCGGACTACAGTCCAAACCACCTATATCATTATCCAATACTAATCAAAATCCAAGTAGAGTGAGAAGGCAAGACATTGGTCGTTCACGCCAGGCGAGTTAACATGCTGTGAGCACCGACTATTGGCGTTACACTAACTAATAAGTCATGTGAAATACTGTTATTCTTTATTCTGGATTTTTATTTATTTCCTTCCAATAACTATAATTTAAACATCTGCTACGATATTTCTGAAAGTCTCAATCAAAACAAATACAAAGCAAACAAAAAAATACACTGAGAAAAATCCAACAGAAAAATGGTTACAGAAGTTTCACAAACAAAAGTCTCGGGTTTTTTTTCACCCGAAAAAAATTCATTCCCATAAATAAAATATATTATGCAGATGCTGACACCCCGTGACCTACGACCGCGCTTAATTACACATCAGAGGCGGGAAAGTAAGTAGCAGCGCTCTAGATTTTTCCATTAATATAGAAGACTATAATTATAATTGCGTCTCTTAAAAAGATTGTAAATGTGTATTTCCTGGATAATGGACTCTGTTATTAGAAGGGAATATGAGAGGGGGCGAGTACTTAACCAATCATTCTGCAAATCTTACATGTTATGTTATCAGTTGAGCCCGGAATGTATTTTTTTTTTGGCCCTAAGAGATTGGGGGTCATTTAATAAGGGCCCGAATCGCGTTTTACCGGTGGGTTACGCAAATTTTAAGTTTTGCGCCGGCATGCACACGACGGAAATCGGGGGCTGTGGCCGAACGAAAACCCGACGGATTCCGAAAAACCGCCGCATTAAAAAAAAAAAAAAAAGCGTTGCGGGACACGCACTTACCTTCACCAAGTATAGGATCATGAACTCCGGCGGGCCTCGGGGAACTTCAGTGCAGCTGCGACACCTGGTGGACGTCGGAGGAACTGCCTTACTGTATCGCCGGAAGACCCGAATCCACCACAGAGAAGGCGCCGCTGGATCGCGAATGGACCGGGTAAGTAAATCTGCCCCATTATATTAGAGAATGTTCTCTCCATACAACTTCCTAGTGGTAGAGAAGTAACGTAACTCTAGTATCAATGACCAATATCAGTGTCCATTACTAGGATTGGTTGACCTCTTGGACTTTAAGGTAGTTTATTGATGCAAAAACTGGTGACAGGTTCCCTTTAATGGTGGCACTCTGTGGCTGTTGCCTTCTCACATTGAATGCCTGCTCTCCCTTACATCCTGCTGTTCCCACAGTTTTCCATCCTGGTCTACAGTCCTTGCCACATGTCTGACGTAAGGTGTGTGGCCGAGACTCAATTTTTGAGTGTTGAGCTGACCGGAACCTCAAAGTTCAGGTTTGTACCAAACATTGCTGGTTCGGGTCTCCTGGACCCAATCCTCAACTTCATTTCAAGCTCAACTTCCCCCATGTGTAATGCCCTCTACTGGTGCAGGCACTGATCACAAGCATTATCTTTTTAAATGGCAGCACTATTTTGGGGAGGATTGTCGCTTCCCGATCACATTATTGGGAGTAACAACCCTCCCCAAAATGGCGGGAAGGTACATGCTGCAGTAGTTTAAATGCTGCTGGTGACTTTGCCAGTTGAATTCAAAAAGCTAACCCCACCAATTGGTGCCAGCACCAATTTTGGTTGTTATATATTGGGGTTCGGGTTGGGTTCCCAGGTCCGCTCATCACTACCTGTAATATGTCCCCTTCCGATTACTAAAACTGATGATAAGTGGGCTTGAACTTCATTCTAAAATTCCGATCTGTGACTCTGTATTTTACTCTGATTATGACCTCTGCTAAAACTGCTCCATATCTGCCTCCATATTCTGCCTTTCCACTGCCTGCCCTGACCTATGGCTTGTATTCTGAGTTCTACTGGACTACTTCCTGCCCTGAACCTAGACTATCCCTGACTATTTTAAGCCCAACCCCTCTTGCGTATGACCCATCTGCGGCAGCAGCCATTGTCCCCAGGCCTTCTCTAAGTCATAGCAAATACTAGATGCAGAGCTGTGTGTGTAACTGTATGGATGATGCAGAGCTGTGTGTGTAACTGTATGGATGATGCAGAGCTGTGTGTGTAACTGCATGGAAGGTTTCAGAGCTGTGTGTGTAACTGCATGGATGATGCAGAGCTGTGTGTGTAACTGCAATGGAGATTGCAGTGCTGTGTGTGTAACTGTATGGATGATGCAGAGCTGTGTGTGTAACAGTATGGATAATGAGAGGTGTGTGTAACAGTATGGATGGATGCAGGCTGGTGTGTAACAGGATGAGATGCAGAGCTGTGTGGTAACCTGTATGGATGATGCAGAGCTGTTGTGTAACTGGCATGGAGGATGTGCAGCGCTGTGGTAATGTATGGTTGAAGCGTGGTGTAATGCATGGGAGTCAGAGCGGTGTGTTATGTAACAGCGGATGTGCCGAGGTGGTTGTATACTGCATAGAGAGTGCTGTGGGTAAACAGTATGGATGATGCAGAGCGTGTGGTGTAACAGTATGGATAATGCAGAGCTGTGGTGTAACAGTGATCTGCAAGTGCTGTGTGTGCAACAGTATGGATGATGCAGCGGTGTGGGGTAAGTATGGATGAGAAGAGCCTGGTGTGCTGTGCTTTAGTGCGACCAACAGGGATATTTTAATTGGTGTAAATATATATATAATATTTTTTTTTTTGGAAGCCTAAATCTGGGGTAAGAAGTGTCTTATAGTCGGTTAAGTTTGTACTTAAGTACCATTTGTATGTAAGTTGGAACTTGTATATATTATTTCTTTTACCTATGACAATGAATTTCAAATCTTACGCACTTTCATGAGCTGCATGTCATATGAAGAGAATCAATAGTGATGATTCCAGTTCCAACTACATCTCCAACGGTATCAGTCAAACTAACCGCTTTATAACGACAACTCTTACCCCCCTCTTTGCTTGTTTCATTCACCACCGCCCCCACCCGCCTTCAGAGTTATCGCCATCCATCTGCCCGCCGGCGCCCATGTCCCGCAGGACTATTAAATAACATCATTAGTTAGAGGCTCACATTGGGGCAAGCAGAGTCGTGTCTGTACTAGCGGGCGTCTGTAATTCGGAGACCACATATATATATAAAAGTATAAAAGTAAGATTTTTATTTTATAAAACCTCCGTCACATTCTATAAATATCTATCTATTAAGAAAATTCCCGCCTCTGACTCATTGCGCTTCGACGGCATATTAAAGGTTAAATGAATATCTGCGAGCCTAAAGCGAACATTATTTTGGAAAGCAATAATTTTGTTAACGCGAAGATTAAAGGGATTACCGCTTTTTACCGGCGACCTGATATATAGCGAACGCCGTGTTGTTGTTGTTGGCTTCGCAGAGACAAATGAAAAAAATCTTTGCCAGGGTCATCGTACATATGCGGAGATGCCTTTGCGCGCGCGGTAAACCACGAACGCTCCTTGTTAAGCGTATTGGAAAATAATCAGTACTAGAGCCGCAGACAATTAAAAGTTATATCGGAGCTCCAATTCCGGTTTCATATTCAATATACTCTTACCCCGGGAGAATCCTAGAGGCAGCCGGCAGTTTTAATTTTCAATTTCTCTCGCAAATCCATCACTTTTTGCTCGCATGATCCAGTCAAGTCTATGAGTAACTTAAGAGAACTTCCGAGGAATCCAAATCAGCTCCGGAGCTCCGGCTTGGCTGACAGTGTTTGGACTGAGAATTACGGAGTCTGTTCTCTGCAATGTATTCACAGATTTAAAGGGATTACAGCTGGTCCCCTTACTTTAAGGGAACCTGTCACCAGGGACCTCATTTTCACTAAAGACAGATTGTAAAAGCCATGAACCTGCAGTGCACCCATCGGCCTCTCTGCTTTCTAATCATTTGCATTACAAATAATTGTGTGTTATAACTTACTCTGCATCCTGACGAATCCTGGTAGTCACAGGGCGGACTTGGTTGTAGATGCATTTCAAAAAACAACATGTGACTTATATGAGCTGCAGGCTGCCTCCATCTTTGTGCTCCTGTACAGCTTGTCCCTCCCCAACTGATGTCATCTCACCAGGCTAAGAACTCTGAGAAGGAGCAGGAGGAGGAGCTGTACAGGAGCACAAAGATGGGGGCTAAGATCTGAGGAGTGAGTAACACAGACAAGCTGCATGTTTGAAATGCATCCAAACCAAAGTCCACCCCCTGTGACTACCCCAGGATTTTATCAGGGAGCAAGGTAAGTTATAACTCACAATTATATTGCAATGCAAATGCTTAAAAAAGGTCTTCTGTAACCTGTCTTTAGTGAAAATGAGGTCCCTGCTGACAGGTTCACACTTAAGAACACCCGACTTGCAGATGACCCCTAGTTACAAACGGACCTCTGGATGTTGGTAATTTCCTGTACTTTAGTCCTAGGCTACAATAATCAGCTGTAACAGTTATCACAGGTGTCTGTAATGAAGCTTTAGTGTTAATCCAATTGTCACAGAGGCCAAAAAAATTCTGCCTGGAGTTAGAATTATAAAATATATAGTTCCTACTTACATATAAATTCAACTTAAGAACAAAGCTGCAGAACCTACCCTGTACGTAACCCGGGGGCAGCCTGTATGAATAAATATTGTCAAGATGTCAAAAAAATTACAAACATTTTCTGTGGACAGTTCTGGATTCTGATATAGTCATTGGCTCTTCTTTACCAAACCACAATTTATTATAACAATAAGTCATGAATAAATAGATGAACAAGCATACTCGTACGAGCTTGATGCTCGTTCGAGGATAGCGACTCGAAACTGCTTCGTTGCTCGACGAGTATTTCGCCAGCTCGAGGAAATGGCAGCTCCCGCCGTTGCTTTTTGGCGGCGACAGAAACGAGCCAATACAGCCAGAGGAGACTCTGCACTCCACCCAGCATGAGTGGGTCACCCTTAACACGTCGATGCAGTGTTGGCTGCCAGATCAGGTGACCCTGGGATAGACTAGCCGCTGCCCGCGCTCCGGATCATTCTGTCTGGATGCCGCAGGAGAGAGCTGCTGCTGGTCAGGGAAGGCGTTATAGGGTGTTTCATTAGAATAGTGTTAGGCAGGAGTGATGTACAGAACCCACATCCTTCTTAGGGCTACAATAACGTTTTATTTTACTTTTTGTGGGTGTTGCTTGTGGCTGGCCTTGCTGGCATTATAGTGCAGCTAGTACCAATGATGAGGAATTTGCTGGGAGACTTGCGACCGTGTGTTTAGCTCTTAGTGACACACATATCCACCCAAACACCGAATAAGTGGGACAATTTAGGGTTTGATTTGAATTAGGCAAGTTGCTGATGTTATTATTTTTACTTTATTTCTCTTATAACTCAAAGTCTCTGGCCAGCACAAAATCCAGTTGTGTGCTAGTGTAGGTTGAAACTATCCATAGCAATAGGATAGCATCGTTTGTTTAAAAAAACCCACAAAAAACACAAAAAAAAACATGAAGTTACTTATTTTGAAAATGTTTAACAGAGGGCAGGGGTAGAGGACGAGGGCGTGGGCGTCCAACTACTGCGGGTCAGAGGCCGTGGTCCTGGGCGGGGGTGAGACACAAACCTGACTGATGAGGAGCAGGGAGGGGAACGCCGCAGAGCTACACTCCCTAGGTATCATGTCAGTTACTTGGGACTCGTGGTAGAGCACTGTTGAGGCCAGAACAGTGTGAGAGAGGTGATGTCGTGGATTGGGACAATGCTTTAGCCATTTGTCCACCAGTCAGTCTTCCACGCAGTCCACCCATGTCACGAACATCAGCAACTCCTCCAGCTCCTCCACCTCAGCCTCCTTCCCCCCAGTCTGACCCTCCCAGCAAAATTTGGCTTTGAACGGTACCTGAGGAACTGTTTTCTGGACCCTTCCCACAGTCAAAAACCACTGTCCGGTTGCTGCTGAGCAATTTCCAATGCCCAGGCAGGAAGTCCGAGGGGGTACAGATGAGGGATCGAGGATGATGAGGTGACAGACCCAAGCTGGGTTGAAAGGCCGGGTGAACACAGTGTTCTGAGACGGAGCGAGTTCCTATAGCAGAACAGGTTGGAAGAGGCAGTGGTGGGCCAGACTGAGAGGCAGGGCCAGGGCTGGTGCATCAACGCCAAATGTTGCCCGTATCAAGCTCCCGTGCGAGGGCTAGATTTTTCAGAAGTCTGGAGGTTCTTAGAAGAAAACACCGGATGACCGACGACTGTGGTGCCAACCTGTGCCAAACCAGGATCATCAGGGTTCCACAACTACTAGCTTAACTACCACCAGATGCGCAGGCATATGAATGCTAAACAACCCCCATCAATGGCACCAATCCCATTCACTCGGCGGGCACACCACGCGCTCTTCCCCTGTGTCCATCTGCAGTAGCCCCCTGCCAGGACCCCCGGCCCAAACACCTCCCTGCGAAAACCATCTTCGCCTCCACGATCCTAACAGCACCACCAAGCGTTCAGCTCTTCCATACCCCAGACGCGAGCGCAAAGGAAGTATAGCGCAACCCACCCACACGCCCAAGCCCTCAACGTCCACACTCTCCAAGTTGTTAGCCTAGAGATGCTGCCCTATAGGCTGTAAAGACCGAGGCCTTTCGAAACCTCAATGGGGCGGCCCGCCCCTCGGTATTCGGTCCCCAGCCACACTACTTTTCCGATGTGCCGTCCCAGCCCTGCACAAGCACGTGTCAAGGTTCAACTGACACGGACACGTGGACGAGTGCTGCCGGGCCAGGGCCACTAATATATGCTGACGGCACATTGGGTTAACTTGGGGAGTCGGGACCGAGTCTGACCCTGGGGCTGGCATATATTGACCGACGCGAGGATTGCGGGGCCTACCTCGGTCCAGGTCTCAAAGCCTACTAGCCCTCCTCCCCCACCCATCCGTCACCTCCTCCTCCTACGAATTACCATCCGTGGCATGGCGCCATCAGTCGGTAGCTACTAGACACAGCAGCAGTGCCGTCGCTAAGCGCAGCAGCGGTGCTGCAAACTGCTGAGCCTAGGCGATAAAAGGCACACGCCCAGAGCTATACAGGGCAGCACGGCGCAGGACTGATACAGACACCAATCTATTAATTTTTTTCTGGAGACCACCTACTGCTCCTCTGGTTTGAAAACTTTTGGACTGCCACATACAGGCACTCAATTTTTTCAATTTTTCTGGGGACCACCTACCTGCTCCCTCTGGTTTGAAAACTTTTTGACTGCCACATACAGGCCACTATCCAAATTAAATGTCTCCATAGCAGCCTCACAGAGTGTCTTTTTAGCTGGCTCCACACACGTTGTTCCCATTGCTACCTCCACACGTCATGCCATAGCTGCCTCCAAAAGTCGTCCATTATAGCTGCCTCCTAACATGGTCCCCTTATCAAACGAGCTGACGGAGGCAGAATTTTGGGTGTGTTTTTATGGATTCCACATCAAACTTGTTAACTTTGTCGCACACCTGTGCTGTGAATCACAAAACATATACGGCAAAATTTTATCATTTACCGATATTTATTTCAGCGCTTCTTGCGCATCTAATACATTTCCCCTCACCCGCCCATTCCTAAACTTATAACGAACGCTACTACACTTGATCTTATACAAAAGTTCTTAGAAGTGCTGTTGGGGAGTAGCCGAGAGACAGGGCTTGGATAGGAGAAAGCTCGCCCCTGGCAGCGGAGCGCCAGCTCCATCCCAAGATCCAACACTAGTTTTAATTGCAGCACCTTTAATTCTACTAAGTTCACTGCCTCCATACATGGTACCCTATCAAACGAGCTGGTCCAGGCAGAATTTCAGGTGTTTCACCAGACACTAGTGGAAACTCGGCCCATCTGTCGCCGCATGCTGGGAGACCTGAAAGTTGCAATCATAGCAGCGCAATATGGGATGCCCATACTGCGCTCTTAATCAGGAACCATTCCTGTAAATAAAAACAATTAAAAATTAGAACCACTATGCTATTCCATTATTCCTAGGTCTGCTTTGAAAATTATAATTTTTTCAATGTAAACGAGTCTGGCCCCCAGGCCCATTTGGGTGGGGAGGAGCAGAGAGACAGGGGCTTGGACAGGCGAAAGCTGCCCTGGCAGTGGACCGCCACTCCATCCCCAGATTAGGCACCGCAGGAGCATCCATGCATGCTTGCCCTGCTGTTTCCTGTCACATTTCCGTGGTTTTACTTTCTGAGGTCCAGGTGTTTGGCCAAGCTTCCCTGTGCAGAGACTTGGTCCCCCTTAAAAATGCTAGAGTCTCAATTGACTTCAATGGGGCTCGTTATCCGCGAACGACACTGAGCATCGGGAATAAGTTCGTCTCGGAATAACGATGTACCGAGCCATTTAATGCTCGCTCATCTCTAGTCATGAACTCTATACAACTGCAGTCAGGACCAACACAACCACAGGGCAGCCTCAGTTTCCTCAGGATGCAGAGAAAGTTTTATAAAGTCTCCCAACCAATAACTATATTACCATAGGTTATCCTGACACACAGTAGCAGATAGTAATAGGCGGGTTGGGTGGCAGCCCGGGGCCCTAGGCTTCTAGGGGGCCCTTGACCACCATTGCCCCACTGGTACTGCCATGCAAAGATAATAAAGAGAGGATATCCTCATACATCTGTGCCATCTCACAACACATGTATGTAATAGAGCTTTCAAGGTCCTTAAAGGGAACCTACCACCACGATTCTACCTATAAAGGTAGATCGGGTGGTAGGTGGATGAATAGGACATGAGGATAGCCCTTTTTTGGGCTAATCCTCACGTCCCGGCTATCTTTTAGTAAACTTTAATAAGCGGGTATGTAAATTTTTTTTAAGCAGCTACTGGGGCGTGGAGTAGCTGGACATGAGGCTACACCTCGCGGCTACTCCACGCCCCAGTAGCCTCTTTGCTCCGCCCACCATTTCATCTTCAGCGCGCAGCTCCTCGTAGCTGCGAGCCCTCGTCCGTGTACCCGGCGTTCTGCGCATGCGCAGAACGCAGGCCTTCGGTTGCGCGGCCATAGCTCCGAGGCTGCCGCTACTGCACATGCGCAGAACGCCGTGTACTCGGACAAGGGCGTGCAGCTACGAGGAGCTGCGCACCGAAAATGAAATGAGAAAAGAGGCTACTGGGGAGTGGAGTAGCCGCGACGTGTAGCCTCATGTCCGGCTACTCCACGCCCCAGTAGCTGCTTAAAAAAATGTACATACCCGCTTATTAAAGTTTACTAAAAGATAGCCGGGACGTAAGGATTAGCCCAAAAAAGGTCTATCCTCACGTCCCATTTATCCACCTACCACCCGATCTACCTTTACAGGTAGAATCATGGTGGTAGGTTCCCTTTAAAGGAAATGTACCAGAATCAAGAACTGTAAAGCGAAAGCAGGATCCACTATTCTTTTAGCTTCTTATTCCATTGTTTTTACAATTTTTTTTTTACAATTATGCAAATAAACCGGAGGGGCTCTGAGCTCCATA
Source organism: Engystomops pustulosus (assembly GCA_019512145.1). Classification (NCBI taxonomy): domain Eukaryota; kingdom Metazoa; phylum Chordata; class Amphibia; order Anura; family Leptodactylidae; genus Engystomops; species Engystomops pustulosus. The sequence goes on from WNYA01000018.1 coordinate 791,659, forward strand.
TCTTTTAATTAAACTCAGAGACGCTAAGGCTTATTGGCATGATTCTTAAATATTTTTTTGTAAAAGAAGAGGTGATCCTGCAAGAGAGGGCGCACACCAGCATGCTAGGGTGCTTGGTTTACAATCTTTCATCCTGGTGGTAGATGTCTTTTAAACTGCAGAACTGAAAGCCAATAGAAGCCCGGGTTCTAGTTCCATCCAGGTCAACATCTGCAAACAACATCTCAGGGTCCTCCGGTTTCCTCCCACCCTCCAAAACATACTGGTAGGTTGAAGCAGGATCCACTATTCTTTTAGCTTCTTATTCCATTGTTTTTACAATTTTTTTTTTACAATTATGCAAATAAACCGGAGGGGCTCTGAGCTCCATATCTTTTAATTAAGCTCAGAGACCCTAAGGCTTATTGGCATGATTCTTAAATATTTTTTGGTAAAAGAAGAGGTGATCCTGCAAGAGAGGGCGCACACCAGCATGCTAGGGTGCTTGGTTTACAATCCTTCATCCTGGTGGTAGATGTCTTTTAAATTGCAGAACTGAAAGCCAATAGAAGCCCGGGTTCTAGTTCCATCCAGGTCAACATCTGCAAACAACATCTCAGGGTCCTCCGGTTTCCTCCCACCCTCCAAAACATACTGGTAGGTTGATTAGATTGTGAGCCCGATTGGGGACAGGGACTGATCTGACAAGCTCTGTGCAGCGCTGCGTAATCTGTGTGCACTGTATAAATAAAGGATTTTTATTATTATTATTATTATTATCATTCCCCTTCTATCTCAAACCAATAATTAAATTAGACTTGTGGAGTTGGGGGGCACAAATTTTCATAACTATTTAAATAACTAAAATCCCCATATTTGTAATCATGTATATTATGAGGGTAACAACTGCCTGCAAATAGCGTAAAAAAATAATTTTAAAACAAAATGTTTATCCAAAAATGGTGCCAACACGCAGCCAAAAAAATACATCTTGTCCTGCAAAATAGACTCCCTCTCAGATAGTGGTGGGTGTTACCACAGTTCCTCCATGCCTCAGCTTCACAAGCTGTTACACTGTCTTCCCTTCCCTAATCCAGGACCTCCTCCTTCCTTGTACCTGATGCTGTGGTAGGGGGAAGCGCTCAGCATAACAGCCTGTGAAGCTACAGCATGTAGGGGCTGCGTTAATGCCTACCCTTCTGCCTCATTAGCATAATTTTAAAAGCTGATTTTAGGAAGAGGGATGGGTTACCACAATCACAGCGCCTTGATCTATAAATAAGTGTCCCTGGTTTATCATGATGGATTTTGTAGATTTCCTTCAATGCGGATAATTTCCCTTTAAGAAAAGTTTTAGTTGATAAAAATGTAAATACATAAAAACCTTTACATTCCGCATCGACTCGTGAGTAAAACTTTTTGCTCCACATTTTTTTTTTAATATACTCTAAATAATTAACCTATTACTGTGACACATTTGTCTAATAACCACAGAATGTGAGAAACAAATAATTCTATTAAACCGCGTTAATTTAATTGGCTTCGGAATTTTTTATTTTTTTTGGTAAATATATTTTTCAAAGCAATAATAAATAATGGCTTCGCTCTCCATAAAACCAGGGGGCCGCGGACTGGCAGGTAATCGCTGGTAACCGCCACTTATGTACTTTTCAATGCAGGTCTTAATTATAATGGATTTGAATTAATCCGTGAATTATTTTGTGTACCTTAACGAACGCGCGGCGGTGTAAAGCGCGTTTCTGCTTGTTGAAGCTCAGATGATAATTTGCTCCTAATCAGTTCTTTACTACAGGAAATCTCTACAGGAGCACCTACAGTTCAACAGTATTCACGGTAATTAATTGTGTGGATCAGAGAACTTCTTAGACGAGACGATATTAGCATAATAAAGTGTTTTACTTACATTTCACATGGTATAGCCTTAAAGGGGAACTAAACCGCGACAACATTCCCGTATAAATACATGGAAGACGGTCCAATCGTTTCGTGTTGTCCCAGATTGTGATATACGGAAAGAAAGATATTCATTTTCCTAGACAGAGTGGACCTCAACATGGATCACAACTTGTACGCCTAAGATAGACAAGCCGTGATTAAGTCGCAATTCCCGGTGGAGAGGTGGGAATGCCAACGAGTGACCTGCTCAGACCAGGAGACAACACAGGAACATATGCTGAGGGTAAATCGGGAGGGACTTGGGGCACTAGAGGACTTGCTCTTGCACTGAAAGGACCTGCACCTCATCCTCACTTCCTGCACAGCAGGAGGAACATATCTTTGGTGTGTTATGGGGAAGACTGTATAATAGCTGTGCTCTATACAGGGCCGGATTATAGGGAGGGCTCCAGGGATGCCAGCCTAGGGCCCCCACCACTTTACTCATAAGAGGGCCCCCACCAGTAATTTCACAGCTGATTTTGGGAGTGATGTGCAGCGGCTGTGCGCCAAGCTGTAACAGTAACTCACTGGCTCTGTCAGTATGAGTAGGGTGGTTGGCTCTGTCAGTAAGAGTAGGGCCCACCCACCCGTCTGCCAATACTAAATTACATTCTGCATGGAGCGTGCTTTTCAAAACCTGATCCCCCCATTAGTCCCTAACACTGGTTGGTTGGATTGAAAGATGAAGACTTAGGCTACATTCACACTAACGTATGGGGGACGTATATACGGCCGACGTATATACGGCCGATATATGTCTCCCATACACTTCTATGGGCGCACAGCACCCTACGTGTGGCACCGTACCATTCCATACCCGGGAAAAAGATAGGACCTGTCCTATCTTTTCCCGTAATACGGCGCCGTGCACCATAGTTTGCTATGGAGAGGGGCGGGGGTGAGCTGCGCTCACCTCCTCTCCCCGTACACTGCCGTTGCCCGCTACGGTACGGTACGGGCGGGCAACGGCAGTGTGAATATAGCCTAAGGCTGATGCCGAAACGCGTCGATCTGTTTATGTATTATAGTTTTTTATGATTTTAATAGGTGCTGTATGCTGAAAAATTAGCCAATATATCAGGAGGATGTGAAGCTGGACTTTATTTTTCCTATGGCAGAAGTGAATGCCAGCCGAGTCCTAGCCAATCAGTGTTAGGTGTACGGGAGTGGCGCATGGGACTGGCATGGCGACTAGGACCAGTAGTCAGGACTACTCATGAGAGGAGGAAAAATCTCCACAAGCAACTGCTAAAAGTTGAAAAATCTTTTTGGGAACTTTATTAGATACATAGTTAAAAAAGTGACATCACAAAAAGGGGAATGATGCTGGTGACGCGTTTCGGACAATGGCAATTAGCTGTCCTTAGTCATACCTGTTGGAACATACATCATGAATGATTTTTTATATGGAGGAGAACGCCACCAGAAACATTGTGATGGGCGGGAAGGAGGAGGTCACAAGACAGATCACATGACACAATATGGGAAGGGAAACCCAGACATCAGCTGATGGAAGTAGTGGTGTCAGACAGGCCTGCATCTACGATAACATATGAGTTGGGAGCCCCCACCAGATTTTGTGCCCATGGACCTCCCCCCATCCTGATCCGGCCCTGGCTCTGTATATAACTTTAGTAGTGTATATTTATTTTTGCACTGTAATTATAACTACTTGATTCCATTAACCCCTTAATGACCTGGCCATTTTTTTCTTTTTGCATTTCCATTTTTCTCTCCCCACCTTCAAAAATCTTTTTTATTTTTTCCATGTAAAGAGCTGTGTGACAGCTTACTTTCTGGCTAACAATTGCCCTTCATAGTGATAATATTAAATATTCCATGCCATGTACTGAGAAGCAGGAAATAAAATTCCAAATGCAGTGAAAAAAAGTATTTGCGCCGTTTTCTTGTGGGCTCGGATATTACAGCTTTCGCTGTGCGTCCCTATTCACATGTCAACTTCATTCTTTGGGTTGGTGTAATCACGGGGATAACAAATTTTTATAGGTTTTAAAATGTTTTCATATATTTACAAAAATGTAAACCTGCACAAAAATAATTTTTTTTTTATTTTGCCATTTTCTGGCACTAATAACTTTTTAATACTTTGGTGCACGGAGCTGTGGGTGGTGTCATTTTTTGTGACTTTTGATAATGATTTTATATCATTTTCAAAATGGCAAAAAAGAGCCATTTTTTTACTTTGGGCGTTATTCTCTGTTACGGGGTTAAACATCTCGAAAAATCGTTATTATATTCTGATAGATCGGGCATTTTGGGACGCGGTGATACTTAATTTGCTTATGATTTTTACTGTTTATTTATATTTATATGACTTCTTGGGAAAGGGGGTGATTTGAATTTTTAGATTTTTTTAATATAGTTTTTTTAATACTTAGTTTATTTTTTTTTACAATTTTTCAGGCCCCCTCGGGTACTTTAACCCTAGGTTGTCTGATTTATCCTACCATTTACTGCCATTCTACAGTATGGAAGTATATGGGGATTTTCCTCCTCATTCCTTACAATGTGTGATGAATGAGGAGGAAAATTCTTTGGAAGACCCAAGGCTGTCATGGCAACCAATCACAGCCCCCCCAATAACATCATGGGGAGTGTAGATTTTCACCAAGATGGCGGCGTCCAAGCACTGCCATCTTTTTTGGCGATGGACAAGCTAGCACCGCTCGTGGTTGTTACTGGAAAGTGTTTGCTGCATTATGCAGCAAACATTTACTGGATATGTAGGGAGCTAAGCCTGTGAGCTCTCTCCATTCACCCGCAGCCGATGTGTGACATATTGAACATATATAAACATACCACAGACATGTGGTAAGCAGGAGAAGTCTGTTTGGTCAATGTTGGCCTCGCTAGCATAGACACCTTTGTTATGTCCGTAATGGGCCTGCTTATTATGGAGTAGGGGTAGGCTGGTAGTGGGATTCCTACTCCAGCCGGGCTTTGGTCCTGGGTTTCTGTACATCCCACAGGTGCGGGTCACAAGTGTGGGTCACAGGTGCGGGTCACAGACCTCGTTAGAGCCTAATTTATACTGCAGGCCAGAAGCAATAGGAGAAGCACTACCTGGAGAGCTGAAGGCTGGACCGTGTTCCCACAGCAAAGGTAACTGAGTGCCTCCTGATATTCTGCTGGCCAAGAGCGTGTGCCAGGCAGCCTGGTACATGTATAGTTAGGGGCTGTTATTGTATTAGGCAGTGCCCAGCCGGGCAGGGTTTATTTCATATTTTGTATGTGTCTAAGCCAAGGCTGAATTTGTGTTTTGTCAAGGAAAAGTGACTAAACACTTGATTTTTGGACTTTAACTCTGCGTGTGTCCCTGCTTCCTGCACTGCTACAAGGCTTCTACCTGAGCAATTCCCCACAACCTGAACACTGGTGGACAAGGCCATACTCTGCTTTCTTTGCCATTTGGGCCAGGAGGCGGCTGGGATGGACCGTGCAGGTTTGGGAACATCTCATAGCACAGTTCTACACCAAGTCAGACCTAGCATAGAAGTGAGTTGGGCGCATTGCAGGGTGCAGGCATATGATACATTCCCCCCATATCTATGTATATATGATTATAGATGCATATGATAACCCCATAGACATCCAGCCCGATACATCTATAGGCTCTTGATCTATCTAGCGGGGTTGTGCACAGCATTTATCTTACGTCAGGCCACATATGAAAATTCAACGTCTGCAGTGAGTGCACAGACGCGGCATCAGGAGCCTCCACGGCACCCGCACCCCTCCCCGCCTTCACATTCCTCCATGCCCCTCTTGTGTAGAGGTGACAAATTGAGTTAGCATTTGGAATTATTTCAGGGCTTCTACATCAGTGACGTGGTGCCGAAGCCCTGATAAATATCCCCCTCTATGTATATCAGTATTGAGTGGTATAAATTATTCTATGTCACTAAAGGACTGTATATAGAACTCTAGGGACTCCGTACATCAAATATACAGTATATCACCTCCACACGTGACGTTACTATATTAATCGCCAGGTTATACATGTAATATTTTTTCTTATATAACTATAGGACTGTATATAGAACTATAGAGACTCTACAGAACAGTAGAACTCTATATTAAGGATGAGAAAACCCGATAAGGTTTGGGTTTGGCCAAAACCCAAACCTGAAGGTTCTGGTTTAAGTACCGAATCTGGACGCTCACCCCCCACACCCTCACGTAGGTGTTACCCTTTGGTTGACAATGCACGCCACCATTTTCCTGAGGATTGTGCGAGAAATAATTGATATCAATAAAGAGACAAATAATATAAATAAGTAAACAAATAAATTATATCAATAAAGAGACAAATAATATAAATAAAGTTAGAATAATTAATAATTCCCACAATCATTTTTAATGATTTTTAACAATATTTCTTCGTATTTTTTTACCTCCCGGATTCCTATCCCCGCTCTCGTTTCTGCCGAAATAACTTTTGATCAGTTTTAATACTTCTTTCTAGTGAAGCATGAAATGCGCCGGTGTTCTCAAACAATGTGCGTATTATGTTAATTTCCATTTCTGCTAACATAACGCAGAATCTAATCTTTAAATGGCGTTGTTGTTCTCGCCGTGAACTGTAATTTGTATGTCATTCCCCAACACATGCCGCTCCTATTGACTATAGTTAATTAAATTTCTAATCTGAAATAGGTCTTTGTTCTTAGATTAGAAAAAACACATTTATTATATTTCACAAAATATCAATTTTCACAGCGACGGCGCTCAGAACTATGAGTCAGACGAGGAGATTTCAGCACAGGACCGCGGGGTTCTTCTAGAGTTACAAGCTACAGGGTACATGATGGATATCTGAGATGAAAGTGAAGGCGTCTTTGGGTTTCTTGTGTTACATACGACGCTTGTTGTGGGATTTTTGCTCATAGTCTGTGGGTTTATGCAAAAATTTAGTCTACCCCTTTACCTGCCAAGACTGAAAATGTAGACGTAGTCCAGGATACTATGTTTCAACAATTGACATTCCTTAAAGAGGTTGTGCCCCGTGTGAATAGAATGCTGGCATTGCCTGCTTAACCCATGTACCTTTCACCTCCTCGGGACGGTTATACCACTCCCCATACAAGTCAATGGAACTCTAGGCAGCCATGCCCACATGTCACCCATACCTAAGAAACACTTATAGACCCCTGTTCTTGTGACCCTTCCCCCAGTAATCAAAGGCTTATCCCCTGTGCCTTGGATACCAAATAAGTCCCATTAGTGGAAAAAGTCCTTTATGACCAGGATCATATGGGGTTATGAATAGGCGAAAAGTTGGTGGAAATAAAGAGTCTCAGGGAGACTCAAGCCTTGCGTTAAGGACTGATTTTTTGGGATCTGATACTTGGGACCCCAAAGATCACAGATTCCATTCCCTCTTATTTAGGAAGCAGCAAGTTAAGCCTCTACAATTAACCTCTTGCATCCTAAAAATAGTAATGCTTTACCTACTACTCAATCAATAAGAGTGAGGGGTACCCAATTCTCATGATACATAGGGTTCCCATTCCCCCAATAGAACATGCTTCACAGCGCTGTATTGTCTCAAGGGGGCTTATTTAATAAGGGTCCTACAGACGCTTTTTCGCCAGGTTTTTCAACTTTTCGGGGATCACACCGGAGATTGTGTCGCACGTGATCGGATTTTGGCGCATCGGCTCTGGCTTTCATGCAACAAAAATCCGGGGGCGGGCCGTTGGATGATCTAACGCAGGATTTAACATTCAAATTTGTGTCGCAAGCCAAGCACTCACATACACCGGGAAGAAGAAGGTGAACTCCGGCGGACCTGATCGGGGACACGACACAAGCAGGAAATCGGGCGCACTATCTACGTGAATCGCGGCAGAGTTCATCCTCGTCGGACAGTCTGGATCAGGGATCGCGTGGGTACCGGGTAAGCAAATGTGCCCCAGTGTCTATGGGGGACATTTATCATTATTTTTCTTCCTGCTTTTTCTTTCTTTTTTGAGACATTTTTTGGCACATTGCAATTTTTGTGCCTTTTTGGTACATTTTGAAATGTCCGCCTGACATTTGTTTTTTGTCTAATATTTGCGATAACTTCAGACTAAACCATACTTAAGGAAAACTTAGGAAATAGAAAGAAGAAGCTTGCAACGTTTGTGCAACATTTTCGTGACATTTGTAACAAATGTCTCAAAAAGAGATCTGAAAAAAAAAACATTTAACACAAGGAAAAAGTGAGATTGATCAATTACCAAAGAAGCAGATGGAAAAACAACAGGCAAAAACTAGCCAAAACAGATGTAGATAAGATAAATGACCCCCTATAGGAGAATTATCGTTCTCCTATATTATACAGTAAAACGAACAGTAGTGTAAAAGTTTACAATCAGGCGGCTGCACTGTCCCATACACCACTAATACTGTATGACAGAAACTCTCCCATCTGCAGTAGCTATTATAAGTTCTGTGCTCCCCTCTGTGGATAGTTCATGTGGTACAGTCCATCAGCAGGAAGTTAGAGATAGACTTCCTGTCTGAATAGCAAACCCATTTAATTGTTTTTAGGTCACACTGAAATCATATAACCTGAGGAATTATTCAGATAGGAAGCAGTAACTAAATAAGTTGATACTCACTAAATTATATATACTGGGGGAATAGTCATAAAATTAAAGTGTAAGAAACACAGTAGCATCTCTTTAAATCATGCAATAGCTAGTTAATACTAACATCGAATTTGACTTTTTAGTATTTTTTATAATTTTTTAATGAAAAATGTTGTATACGCTGTGCTTTGCGTTCACATCTCTGGCAATCAAAGCCTTAGTACTAATCAACAGGCAATGTCAGCGTCTCCCTCGGACACAGATTAACCACAGTCGTGCGTCGTAGAGGAGTTTTATGTTTCGTGTAATCTTTGGCAGCGCAGTTCTAAATACTTGTGGTGTGTTCTCCCAGGTTTTTATCTGTTGCTGTATTTCAGTGACGACTTTTATCTGCTTTGGTCCCTTGTGTGCGATGGCACATTTACCGCCACAAATGTCTACCTAAATATCTCTCCGACAACGTACGCCCGGCGTGAGGGCTCCTCGGGAGCATCTAAACAGTTATATCTATTTACTTTCCCATTTATCTCGGTTATTTATTCATTTCGTTTTTTCTATGGAAACTTTTTATTTACTTTGTCCTAATTCTTACAGAATATTTTTCCTAACATCACAAAATGACCTTATAGATAAATATTCTAAGGTCAAACCTTAAAACTGCCGTTCAGACACCAGGTAAAATAAAAAACTCCACGGGTCACGGGTAATCGTGAGGGTTGAGTGGGGTCTGTAGACCAGTTGGACCACCGCGGGAGATGGTACTAGCTGACACCCAGGACCGGAGTCTAAGTGGTACCTGTTCTTCACCAGAGTCCGCCGCAAAGTGAAATGGTCTTGCTGCGGCAAGGTACCACCAGGTCCTTCCACAGGTGCGACTAGCCGGCAATGGCAGCCAAAGTAGTACTTTAGGATACAGTCCGAGCCTGAGGTGACAGCGGGAGAACAGCACAGGAGGATCACTGGAACTCACGGCAGGAACACAGGAGCTGGCACACAGAACAGGCAGCAAAGGACTGACACACGGAACTGGAACACAGGAAACACGGGAACACAGGATCAAGATAACAGGAACTCAGGAGACACAGGAGGGCTTTCAATTCACAGGAATATGGCTGAAGATCCGGCGGAGCATGATGGGAGCCGCTTGATTATAAAGCAAAGCCGGGTTAGCCAGCGCCAATCACCAGAGTGCTGTCCCTTTAAATCCTGAAAAGCCGGCGCGGGCGCGCCCTAGAGAGCTTCTGTTCCAACACATGTCAGTTTCTTTTTGGTTGCTTAATTCGGGGACAACTTGTGAATAACAACACTTTTCCTGCTCTTCTAGTTTCTCTGACACTTCTTTGGCGCAATTTGTGGCACCCACAAAAAGCAAGTCTACTTATCTCTGTTTCATTTCAGACACTTTTGGTTGTGCACCGATTTATTAAGCCTGTGCAACACAATAATAAATCACAGTCTATTACAGCAGACAGTTCTTGTGCCTTATGTGCACATAGCATAGCCCTTAGATTTACGTAAAAAACCCTTTCTTTGTAGACTACTTACAGCAACTCCGTTGCCATCTAACTCTCCCAACTTGCATTGCATGCCAAGATGTTATGATACGTGATGTTTTCGCTGCATATACTTGTACAATAAAAGGCTTTATATGTAAATCTAAGGGCTATGCTATGTGCTCTTATTCTCTCTTCTGGAGGAAACACCTATGATGGAAATTAATTCGGGTGTGGAAGGAAGAAGGAGAAAGAATGTCTAGTGTGGAAGTCTGAATGGTGGTCTATTTTTACTTACCTGATAATTAGCTGGGTAATAACTAAAGATGAGTTCAGCCGAACCCAAATTTTAAAAGCTTCTACGGGTCTTGGTTCAATCGCGAATTAGTGCTGATCAGCATGACCACTTAGAATTGCCACAGGTATCTTTGCTATCGGCGTTTACAGAGTTAATGCCACCAATGTTGGGTTGGTTTCGTATAGGTTGTTTGATGAGCTCAACACAATTAGGAAACTACATCGTGGATTTGTTGGGCTTTCCGTGGAGGAGTTGTCAGTGTTTTACCTGGTGTCTGAGCTACAGTTTTTCAGCTCCGCTGGAGGAATACAATGAGTGTGAATACAAAAACATTTTGTTCTAATATTCCAAGGTCATTCCCATAATTTGTCTTTCATTCAGCTTTCCCAAGGGGATCAGCTAGACTACATTTTCTGCATCCAAGCAGATCATTGCTTAGAGCTTTAATAGTCTTAAAGGGGGAATTTCCAGAACGAAAAGAGTGATGACTTTCTGGGACCCTAAGCAAAGTTATGGTGGTGGCCCACCAATAAATAACTCCGCTCCAAATGGGAGAGCAAGGAGTCTACTGCTTACTGCTCTGCCGTATCTTTAAATTGGAGTCCAGTGTGCCCCAATCAGTTTTTTTCTGGAATTCTGAGCAATTGCATTATGGAAAGATTGGCTCGTCAACATAGGTCATCAATGTCAGGCTACCTGCCTTCTGGTCCCATGGACCACTGTTTGCAGCCTGTGTGTCACCTACGGTTCAGTTCTGCTCACCTGCCAATAACCTGATCATGGATGGGGCTGTAGATGATCTCAGAGATATTCTGCTGCACAGCAGAGACCGAAATATTCCGAACTCAGTCCAATTCAAGTGAATTTGGCTGCCCTGTACAACCAAGCACAACCATGTCCTTGGTGAGCTGTGAAGGCACAGTGGTGTTTCTTCCCTCATGCTGTAATTTCTTCAAATAGGTGATTGGGGGCACCAGGTTTCAGACCCCCCACCCACCCCCCGATTGATCCCTTCTCACATGGCTAGTTGAAATATCTGTGTTCTGGAAAACCCTTATGATGCCTCATAAGTTGAATTGACACAACATAGAACTAGTGGATTTGTCAGAGGATATAGCTGATTTAGCTAGGGGTGTCCTTGGTCCAATAGACCTTTTGTCTATGTTTATCTCTGATGGGATGCCAACAAATAATCTATTATACATTAGTGAACATGCAAAATCTTATGGGTTCTATATAAATTTTACCAGAACATTTTTAATGAACTCCCTTTCACAGGCACCAAATAAATTAGGTCCCGTAATCACAAAACATGTCCTCCAGTCTGCAGAAACAGGACCCTCTTTCTCCTGCACTATGACCCCTCAGCTGTCCCCAAAGTGTTGAGGTTTGCAGACCGATGTGTCTACCAATTGGTCACAGTGGTCCTGTGACCACCAACACGTACACCTCAGAAGGGAGTGTTAGGGGACTGACACTTGAACATGAAGCCACAGCAGTAAGTACACTGTAATTTTGATGGTCTATGCATGCCCACAAACCTAAAAACACACAAGAAAGGCGGTCTGAGTCTCAAAACCATCCAAAACTGTGACTAATTGAACATCATAGAAGAATGAATAACTAGAGATGAGCGAACATGCTCGCCGAGCTTGGAAATGGCTCGGTCGAGCATTAGGGTACTCGAACTTGCTCGTTACTCGACGAAACTTCGCCCCGCTCTGAGAAATGGCAGCCTCCCGCCGTGTTGCTTGGTGGCGGCCAGAAACAGAGCCAATCACAAGCCAGGAGACTCTGCACTCCACCCACATGACGTAGGTACCCTACACGCTCGATATCATGGTTGTCTGGCCAGCTGCAGGTGACCCTGGGATAGACCAGCCGGCTGCCGCGCTGCTCGGATCATTCTGTTCCTCGGATGCCGCTAGGGAGAGAGCTTCTGCTGGTCATGGAAAGCGTTAGGGTGTTTCTATTAGCTACTGTTAGGCATGGCTGGATTCTCAAAGAACCCAACAGCCCTTCTTCAGTGCTACAATAACGTCTCTTTTTTTATTTTAATATTGCAATCTTTTAATAACCATGTTTTGTGAGGATTATCAGGGGACTTGGCTACCGTGTCGTTTAGCTCTTAGTGGCACACACTATCTAGCAAAGACCGAATGGGAAAAATTCAGTAGGGGTTGGATTTCTATTAGGCAATAATCTCGTGCATCTCTCTGGCATAGTATTGGGTGCTCTTTTGATACTTGGCCTAGAAAATGAGCCCATAGGAGAATACAAACAGCTTCTTGAAGCCTACAGTAGCTCTTCTATATATTTGATTTCTGGTTGAATCTGGCTGGTGGCTGTACTTTCTGCAGTCATGTACTTGACCAATTCTGAGCAATTTGTAGTGAGACTTGCGACCCGCTGTGTTCTTCGCTTAGTGGCGGCACATATCCATCAACTGAAGTGGGAAAATTCAGTAGGGGTTGGTATTTCTATTAGGCACTAACTCAGTGTCATCTCCCATCTGCCATAGTAGTGTGCTTTTTCCCCCTTTGATACTTGGCTAGAAAAATAGCCATAGGAGAATAAATAAGCTTCTTGAAGCCTACAGGTAGCGTCTCATATATTTTCTTCTGGTTGATCTGCTGGTGGCGTGTAGTTTTCTGCAGTGCATGTACTTGCCAATGTCTGATCATTTTAGTGAGACTTGCCGACCGCTGTGTTCATGCGCTTTAGTGGCGAACATCTACATAGCAAAGGCTGAAGATGGAAAAATTCAGTAGGTTGGATTTATATCTCTACTCACTAACTCATGTCATCTCATCCTGGCGATAGTAGTGTGGCTTCCTTGATACTTGGCTAGAAAAACCTAGGAGAATACCATAGTCTTCCGTAATTGAAGCCTCAGTGCGTTCTATATATTTTGCTTTCCTGTGTTGAGCTGCTGGGTGGCTTAGTTTTCTGCAGTGCTGTACTTGCCAATTCTGGCAATTTGTAGTGAGACTGCGACCGCTGTGTTCTTCCTGCGCTTAGTGGCCGCACATATCCATAGCACGGCTGAAGTGGGAAAATTCAGTAGGGGTTGGATTCCTATTAGGCACTAACTAGTGTCATCACTCATCTGGCAATAGTAGTGTGCTCCTTTGATTACTTGGCTAGAAATAATGCATAGCAATAGATGATATTGTTTGGTTCTAAAAACTCAAAAAAAAAAACAAAAACACAAAAAAAAAAAAAAACAACAAAAAAACACAAAAAAAAAAAAAAAAACCAAAAAAGTAAAAACAAAAAAAAAGTTTTATAACTCTCATTTAAAAATGTTTACCACCCCAGGGTAGGGGTAGAGGACGAGGGCGGGGACTTGGGCGTCCAATACTGCAGGGTGCGCAGGCCGTGGTCCTGGGGCGGGGTGAACACACACCTGCGATGAGGGACGCAGGGAACCGCCGCAAGCACAACCCCCTAAGGTTCATGTCTGAATTTACTGGGACACGTGGTTAGGCACCTGTTGGCCAGAACATGCAACAGGTGATGTCGTGGATTGCTGACATGCTTCGAGCAATTGTCCCACACCAGTCCTTCCCGCAGTCCACCCATGGTCACCATAATCCCCACCCTCCAGCTCCTGCACCTCAGCTTCCTCCCCCCCAGTCCCTGCCCCCCTCCCAGGAAAAATTTGGCCATTGGAAAAAAAACCGGCAAAAATCCCCCACTGTAGGAACTGTTCTATCGAGAGGGGAGGATTTCTGGACCCTTCCCACATCACAAAACCACTTGTCCGTTGCATGCGAGCAATTTTTTCCGATGCCCAGGTTTTCCACCAGTCACAGTCCCTGTGTGATGAATGACCTTCAATGGACGTAGTGGAAGTGTGTAAAGAGGGGTCCGACGATGAGGACACACGGTCTGGATTCAGACAGTGGGAAGTTTGTTGTCAGCAGGAGTCCGAGGGGGAGCACGACTGAGGCGATCGGAGGATTATGAGGTGCAACCCAATGCTGTGTTATGATTTTTTTTGATTGGGTGCCGGTGAACCACAGTGCTTCTGAGACGGAGATAGTCCTCGACCTACAAGTTTGGGGAAGAGGGCATGGTGCTGAGGCCCAGACGAGGCAGGCAGGGCCAAGCCTGGTGCATCACGCCACATGTCAACTAGTAAGCTCCCGTGGTGAGGCTCTTGCGCGAGGGCTCAGATCTTCAGATGTGTAGTGTTCTTTAAGGAAACACCGACACGATGACCGACGGACTGTGGGTGGCACATTGCCAACCGGCTCAGCAGGGGTTCTCCAACCACTTACTAGTCTTAACAACCGCCATATGCCGCAGGCAATGAATGCTAAGCACCACCACTCAGTGGCAACAAGCTCCGTTCACCTCCGGCCGTGCACACCACTGCCCTTCCCCGGTGCAGCTGCTAGTCAAGCCCCCTGCCAGGAGACCCCGCTGCCACAAAAAACCCCATCGTCTCGTCGCCTCCACGATCCTTCCACAGCACCACCAGCGTTCAGCTCTCATAACCCCAGACGCTTGGAGCGGAAACGCAAATATAGGCAACCACCCGCACGCCCAACCTTAATGTGCACATCTCCAGATTGCTTAGCCTCGGGATGCTGCCCTATAGCTATAGAGATCCGAGGCCCTTTCGCAGCCGCATGTGCGGCGGCCGCCCCTCGTATTCCTCGGTCCCCGCCGCCACTACTTTTCCCGATGTGCCTCCAGCCCTGCACCAGCACGTGTCCAGACACATCATCCGTTGCCCTGACCAAACGTCCAACGTGTTCTCGACACAGGTCCACCTGACCACGGAACACGGGACGATGCTCTGCCGGTCAGGGCCACTATATCGCTGGACGGCACATGGGTTACTTGGTGAGGCTGGGTGACTCGGGAGTCTGACCCTTGGCTTCTATAATACTGCCGACGCCGAGGATTTTTTGCGGGGCCTAACCTCGGGTCCAGTGTGTTTCAGCCTACTATGCCTCCTCTCCTCCCCCACCCCTCTCCACCTCCTCCTCCGAACTACCATCCGGGGCAAGCGGGCCACTCAGTCGGTAGCCCTAGGCACACACAGTGCCGTCGCTAAGCGACAGCAAGGCTGTGCTCAAACTGCTGAGCCTAGGCGACAAAGGCACACCCGCCGCCCAAGACTTTACAGGGCACACGGCGCGAACTGATCTGTGGCGTGGCAACCGCTGAACCTCAAGCGGGATGGTTGTGTGGTGACACGGCCGTAACCTGGTGGCGGCTCTGCAACTCGGCAGAACTGACACAATGTGCCATGCCTGCCCATGTGTTAAATCTGATAGTGCAAGCGTTTCCTCCTCAAACAATACGCCCAATCTTCTGATTTGGCTCAGAGGGCGCCGCCTCTGTGCGCATTTCAGGAAGTCCAGCCCAAATGCTGCCACTTCTCAGGGCCGCAGGCCGCCGCATCCCACGCCCGCGCACCGACTGTTGTGGCCGTGCCACGAGGTGGAATTCAACACCGGACCATGGTTCGAGGTTACGCAGCACGCAGAGCGATTGTAGACGCCAGATGTCAACTGCCACCAGAACTGGGTAGTCAGGTCGCTCAGCTTCCTCAGTGCTTACAATGACGAGTGGACTGGATAGTCGATATCTGGTCAGGTCTGAGAGACTTTTGGAGAGTCAACACGGATGGTCAGTGGCGATGCCGCCATCAATCATCATCTCACCATCCCGGCTTGGCTGGTTGAAAACTCTGCTGAGTCAGCATGAGTCGAGCTTGCGCTCGTCACAAGAGACGGGGGAAAATATTCCCTTGTTGATAGCCAAAGCACCCTGAGGTCTGTTTCTTCATCAGCCATATCGGAGGGTGGGAGGTGGAGGAGGATGCAGGGGAAGAGAGGAGAATGTTGGGGCGAGACAACAAGAGGGGACCATTGTTGAGTCCTCTTCACTGTTCCGGCGTGTATGGGCAGAAGAAGAGGAGTTGAGGAGTTGGAGGAAAGTGAGGAAATTACAGTCAGGCCAGTGAGGGGAGTGAAGGAGTACTTTACCGCGTTGGTACCTGGGCGCATTGGCAGATTTCATGCCTAGGCTGCCCCTATCCCCGTGACCCTCGCGTTCAAAGACTTTTATTCCAGCAACCCGATTACTGGTGTTCACTCTCCCTGACCACGGTACACACAAATCTTGCCACCTTCATCCCCCAGAGAAGGAGTGTGAGGAATGCATGAATACCAGCAGGCCCTGGTTGCACCAAGCTGAACAGTATTTTCCCTTCTGACAGCGCTAGCGGCAGAGTGCGTCGTTCTGCGGACCAAGTAGGCGAGGGAGAGTAGGCGGGAGCAGGCGCTTGTCCAGCACTGGCAGGGTAACCTTACAAGGCTTTTTGCCAGCTTATGTCACCCCCCAGCAAGAACACTGTCACCTTTCCCCAGTCCCTCGGCAGACGTAGGGCTGATGCTTTAACAGAAAGATGGTGAGGGAGTACGTAGCTGACATCCATCGTCCTAATATCCACAACAGCTCCCTACAACTACTGGGTTTCAAAGCTGGACATGTGCACGAACTGGCGCTGTACGCCTTGGAGGGTTCTGTTGGGTCCTGCCCCGCCCCTGCCCTAGCGTTGTCCGAGCGGGTTTTTCAGTGACCTGGTGTGCAATCATCACCGATAACGTACACGCCTGTCGACGACAAGCGCTGACACGCTTACGCTTATTAAAATGAATAAAGGCTGGATTTCTCAGAATTTCCATCTCCACCAGGTAAGGAATCTCAACCTAGAATAATTGATCCACTCCTCCTCCTCCTCCTCATTTTCCCCTGCCTTCTTCCTCCCTTTGTACAGTACACCAGAGGAAATGGCTATTTTTGACAGGGCCCATGGCTCTTGCTATAGTCTTCATGCATTTATTTTCTGGAGGGCCCCTACCCCGGTCCTCCTGTTTGAAACAATTTTTTTGAGTGCCACATACGGCACTCAATCTATTGCATTTTCTTTTTCCTGGAGGTGCCACCTACCCGGTCCTCTTGGTTTGAACACATTTTGGGACTGCCACATACAGGCACTCAATCTATGTCCATTTTACTGTATGGGCCACCTAACCTGCGTCCTCTGTTTTGGAACAATTTGTGGACTTAGGCCCGCATACGGCACCAATCTATTTCCATTTTTACTGGAGGGGCACCTCCTCCTCTCTCTTGGTTTGAACACTTTTTTGGGACTGCCCATCCAGGCCCACTCAATCTATTCCATTTTTACTGGAGGGCCCCCTACCCTGCTCCTCTGGTTTGAAACTTTTTGGGACTGCCACATACAGGCACTCATCTTATTCCATTTTTACTTGCAGGGCCACCTACCTGCTCCTCTGGTTTTGAAGAATTTTTTTGGGAACGCCACATACAGGCACTCAATCTATTCATTTTATACGGAGGGCCACCTACCTGCTCCTCTGTTTTGAACAATTTTTGGGACTAGCCACATACAGGCACTCAATTCTATCCCCTTTTACTGGAGGGTCCACCTACCTGCTCCTCTGGTTTGACAAAATGTTTCTGGGACTCGACATACAGCACTAAATCCAAATTAATTGTGCTCCATAGCACCTCCACCACGTTGTCTCCATCTACCACCTCCAAAATCGTTCCATATAGCTGCCTCCATCACCTCGTCCCTTATCTACAACGAGGTGTGTCCGGCAGAATTGGTTGTTTTCATGGATTCCACAATCAAAGTTGTTAACTTTGTCGCCACCCTGCTGTGTTATCCACAAAATAATACGGCAAACTTTAAATACCATTTGTGATATTATTTTCAGCGCTCCTTGCGCATGATCATGTTTTACATTCCCCTCACCCTCACGCATATCCTAAACTTATAAGAACGCTACTACACTTGATCTTAACAAAGGTTCTTAGAAGTGCTGTTTGGGGAGTAGCCTAGAGACAGGTGCCTTGGATTGGCAAAGTGCACTCCCTGGCAAGCGGAACGCCCCCCATGCGCATCATGCGCTTCTTGCGCATTCTGTTTACATCCCTAACCCCATATACCCAACTTGTATAAACGCTAACTACACTGTAACTTTGGTGCAGGCTGGTGACCGAGTCTGAGCCCTGGGCTGGTCCATATACTGCCGACGCAGAGATGCGGGGCCTACCTCCGGTCCACGGTCTCAAAGCCTCCTATACCGCTCCTCCCACCCCTCCCCACCTCCTCCGAACTACCATCCTGGGCATGGCGCCATCATTCGGTAGCTCTCAGGCACAGCAGCACGTTGCCGTCGCTAAGCTAGACAGCTATGCGGTGCTGAAACTACGTGAGCCTAGGCCGATAAAAGGCACACCGCCCAAAGGCTATTACAGGAGCATATACAAAAAATCCACTCAAAGTTTTAACTTTTGTCCCCCACACCCCTGCTGTGGTGAATCCAACAAATATACTGGCCACACTTGTACGCTTATGGGAATTATTTCAGCGCGTCTTTGCGCATCTGTTACTTGGCCCCCACACCGCCATATCCTAAACTTATAAGAACAGACTACACTTGACTATACAACAAGTGCTTTTGGAGTAGCCTAGAGACAGGGGCTGATTGGCGAAAGCCGCCCTGGCAATCGGAGAGGCCAGCCTCCATGCGCATCCATGCGCTTCTTGTCGCGCATCTCGTGTTACATTCCCCTCACCCTGCAATCACTAAACTTATAAAGAACGCTACTACACTTGAATCTTATACAAAATGCTGTTTGGTGAGTAGCCTAGAGACAGGGGCTTGGATTGGCGAAAGCACTACGCCTGCAGCGGGAGCGCCACTCCATGCCAAAGCCACTAACATGAGTTTTTAACTTGTCAAGCCACCTTACATCACACTAGTTCACTATGCCTCCATGAAATGGTCCCCTTACAACCGAGCTGTGTCCAGTGCAGAATTTTTTGGGTTTTGTTTCATGGCTTCCATGTTAACTTTGTCGCCACCCCACCCTGCTGTGTTATCCACAAAATATACTGGCACAATTGTGATTCTGTACCGATATATTTTGGAGCCTGGCGTAAGAAGGGAAAGCACTTCTGCACTGGTTCCTCTACCCATTAGGGTTGAAGCCTGAGTCCATTAAGGTAGGTCCCGCCATGACACCTCTCTAAGCCTGCGCTAGCTGCGCGCGCCTCGCATGGCCCCACATAGGGTCAGGGGTCAAATTGCATGTAGAGGCTATCACCTTGGCATTTCTGTGCACTCTTGGTCAATGGGGCCAGCTGGGTGGCGCCATAACTAGTGGCAAAGGTGGAATAAGCAGCCTCAGAGGGCACCACTGCATGCTGCCCCTGCCTGTTCCTGTCCATGGTCCGTGGTGGTTTTCCATCCTTGTCCGAGGTTCCGCCCAGGTGTTTGGGGCCAAGCTTGCCCTGGTGCAGAGCCTTGTTCCCCTTGGAAAAAATGCTTCGAGGCTCCATTGGACTTCAATGGGGTTCGTTATCGAGACTGAGCACCTCGAGCATCCGGAAAGTTCGTCTCGAATAACAGTACCCAGCATTTAGTGGTCGCCGCATATCTCCTAATATAACCAATAGCAATATTTTTCATTTTTCCCCATTTCCTCCCTCCTAAGGGTAGACTTATAAAAGTGCACAGCCTGGACCAGAACTAACAGTTGGTAGGAAAAGAAAACATCCTTAATTAGTCTTTGTCCACATATACTTGAGACAGTGAACTCCATAAAAGCTCTAGCGGCAGCAGATGGCATATCTCAACGTACAATAAACTAAACATTCCCTGGCATATGGTCTGCCTCCTCTCCCTGTGTTTTCTTTCTTTCCTTTTATCATTATTTCACCCAGAAGTGTGAATTAAAGAGCAATGTTTCAGCCGTCAGTTCAGTCTCTCAAATGAACGAGTCTAAATACAAAAACAATGACGTCTCTCAATATTGTAACACTCGTAAGTTGTCATATATTATTGTGGTAGCCGTACCGATAAAACTTGACAATGGTAGCCATGCTGATAATACTAGGCACCGGTATCCCTACTTATAATACTAGACAACCATAGCCATACTGATAATACTAGACAACCATAGCCATACTGATAATACTGACAACTGACACCTCTACTGATAATACTAGGCACCGGTAGCCGTACTGATAATACTAGACAACCATAGCCATACTGGAGTAATTACTAGACAACCATAGCCATACTGATAATACTAGACACCATAGCCATACTGATAATACTAGACAACCATAGCCATACTGAAATACTAGAACACCCATAGCCATACTGATACACTAGACAACATCCATACTGATAACACTAGACACCATAGCCATACTGATATACTAGACAACCAGAGCCATACTGATAACACTAGACAAACCAGACCATACTGATAATACTAGGCACCGGTAGCCGTATGATAATACTAAATACCTAGACAACATAGCCTATACTGGATAATACTAGACAACCATAGCATACTGATAATACTAAGCACTTGGTATCCCTACTGATAATACTAGACAACCATAGCCATACTGATAATACTAGACAACCATAGCAAATTACTGATAACTCTAGACAACCATAGCCATACTGATAACACGAGAAACCAAGCTATGATATATCTCACCCCATACTGATAACACTAGACAACCAGAGCCATACTGGATAAACTAGACAAACCATAGCATACTGATAACACATACAACCAAGCCTACTGATATACTAGACAACCAGAGCCATACTGATCATACTAGACAACCCAGAGCCATACTGATAACACTAGACAACCAGAGCCATCTATAATACTAACAACCAGAGCCATACTGAAATACTAGAACACCATAGCACGATAACACTACATAAGCCATACTGATAAACTAGACAACCATAGCCATACTGATAATACTAGACACCATAGCCATACTGAAATACTAGACAACATAGCCATACTGATAACACTAGAACACCATAGCCATACAGATAATACTAGGCCCGCTATCCCTACTGATAATACTAGAACAACCATAGCCATAACTGATAACACAGAAAAACATGCCATACTGATAATACTAGGCACCGGTAGCCTTATCTGATAACACTAGACAAACCATAGCCATACTGATAATACTAGACAACCAATAGCCATACTATGCTAAACTAGACAACCATAGCCCATACTGATAATACTAGCACCGGTAGCCTTACTGATAATACTAGACAACCATAGCCATAACTGATAATACTAGACAACCATAGCATACTGATAATTACTAGACAACCATAGAAGCCATACTGGATAACACTAGACAACCATAGCCATACTGATAATACTAGCGCCCGGTATCCCTACTGGATAATACTAGACAACACCAGCCATACTGATAATACTAGACAACCATAGCCATACTGATAATACTAGGCACCGGTTAGCCGTACTGATAATACTAGACAGCCATAGCCATACTGATAACACTAGACAACCATAGCCATACTGATAATACTAGACAACCATAGCCATACTGATAATACAAGGCACCGGTATCCTACTGATAATACTAGACAACTATAGTCATACTGATAATACTAGGCACCGCTAGCCGTACAGATAATATTAGACACCTGTAGCCATACCTGATAATACTGGCAACGGTAGCCATACTGATAATACTAAGAACCGGTGGCCATACTGATAGTACTAGAAACCAGTAGCGCTATTGATAATACTAGGCACCGGTAGCTGTACAGATAATATTAGATACCGGTAGCCATACTGAAAATACTAGGCACAGAAAACAGTACTGATAATACTAGGAACATACTGCATACAAGTCTAAATACAAAAACAATGACGTCTCTCAATATTGTAACACTCGTAAGTTGTCATAATATTTTGTGGTCGCCGTACCGATAAAACTTTGACAATGATAGCCATGCTGATAATACCAGGCACTGGTATCCCACTGATAATAGTAGGCACTGGATCCCTACTGATATACTAGACAACCATAGCCATACTGATAATACTAGACAACCATAGCCATACTGATAATACTAGACAACCATAGCCATACTGATAATACTAGACAACCATAGCCATACTGATAATACTAAGCACTGGTATCCCTACTGTTAATACTAGACAACCATAGCCATACTGATAATACTAGACACCCATAGCCATACTGATAATACTAGACAACCATAGCCATACTGATAATACTAAGCACTGGTATCCCTACTGATAATACTAGACAGCCATAGCCATACTGATATATATAGACACCATACCATACTGATAATACTAGGCACTGCTAGCCGTACAGATAATATAGACACCGGTACCATACTGAAAGAAATAGTAGGCACAGAAAACAGTACTGAGAATACAGGCACCGGTAGCTGTACAGATAATACTAGGAACATACTGCCCATAGATCCTTAATGGACTGTACCAACCGAAAGATGTGTAAAAGCTGGCCATATATTTCTTTTAATGCCCATCCAGTAACAAAACAAAACTGGTCACCTTGTTCCTAGGCGATCCAGCGTTAGACCTCTTGCAGTGTTCCTGCTCTCTGTTATAATTCGGGAGGCTCAGCCGATCAGCACTGAGCGATGAACATTCCGAAACATTGTTCTCCGATCCATTATGTTTGGCAACAGATGGGCTCGAACATTGTTAGTCACTCCCAACTCATAGAAAAGTGAACGTGGAAAGTCCAGTGAAACATCTCTTGCAGATAATTAGGTGACTTAGATTTGTTAAGGGTCGCTTGGAAACCATACAGACTATTTTTGAAAGAAAATTTTCGCCAACCCCCTTTTATAAATTTTTTCAAGCTTAAATCATTTATATATTAATCAATTGAAAAGGTCTGGTAAACAGGGAATGGAACAGGAAACAGGTTACACTGCAATCAGATGAAAGAGAACTAAGCTGCAGTTTTATAGTATTACTATGTAAGGGATAAAATGCGGTCTCACCGCACAAAACTGGATATGATGGTGTAAACTGTTAATTATTCAGGTGTGTAAAGGTGCATAAAGTTTGTTTTAACATATGTGTGCATACCATGATTAGGTCTCGGAGTTGAGCTGAAACGTGTAGGTCTGTCTGCCCCTGCACCTACACCGTATAATGCACAGGATTTGTGCTAAATTTTAGAAGGATTCGTAATAAAATTTTTTGTTGGATTTTATTCAAGTGCTCCTTGGCTTCCTTACATACTCTCAGATTAAGCTCTGCATGACTTGGGTTTTAGCCACTTCACAGAGATGGTGCTGTCTACTTCCTGTTCTATCTCCTATCTATTAAAACTGCTGATTTGTGGGCTGCTGGGTGTATGAGCCCAAAACTGTATTGTCGGAGGGCTTCCAGTATATGTAGTTACAGGGATATCACCCTTGAGTGTGGAAAAACACTCAAAATTTTTGCTTAAATTTTGTGTTTTGTGCACGAGATTGTTATGTTAACCACACCAGTGCTGGGTCTTGGCTCACAATTTAATTCCAGCAAACTTGGAACCAGGGCAGGGGTAACCAAAAAATGGTATTTGGTCTGCTCAGGCTCCTAGTCCCATCATCGCAGGAGTATTTTAGAGATTTCTACAGTGCGGGATGGAATTGTCAAGGAGAACGGCATCAGGTGTCCCTTGGTGGTGACTGGGTCGTAACTTCTTCTATGTCATTTCAAGTGTCTCTGAGTGCCACGTGCGGCCCACCAATTGTCCAAAAACGGGTCGTTGCTCATGGAACTTGTCAAAGGCCGGATGACTGCAGCAACTATGGAACCAGAAGCCACAGATGGCTAACTACAGTTTCCTTGTTAAAACCTCTGAGAACTGTAGGAAAACTTTTTGTCCCTGACTCCGTAGATTTTTTGTGCGCCTCATTGCACAAGATATGGATCATCCTTGAGGCACAGGCAGCTCTATTATTTTCTTGGTGAAAAAGTTTTGTGAACTTTGACTTGAACTGAGACAAAAGTAACATAAAATTATCTCCTGATTGACAAGTGAAGGAACAACGAAGGCCTCTGACACTGGAGGTGACAATAAAACATATTCTCCATTGTTCACGCCTTTCCTCTAGATTGGATGGAATGTAAATGAGGGTTCAAGAAGTGAGGTAGTGCCCTAAGTAGAGGCTAGGCTGTTTATTATTTTTGTTGCTGTAAATGTTTTAAAGCTGAATAAAGCCGTTTTCTTTTGGATCTGGTACAAGCTCGTACGTTACTGTTTTTGGCGCTCAGCACCACAAAAGTCGCCTGTGAGGTCCGGAAGCTTCTACCTTTGATGCTAAGTTACCCCCAAACCCTACACTGGGTAATAACTAAAGATGAGTTCAGCCGAACCCAAATTTTAAAAGCTTCTACGGGTCTTGGTTCAATCGCGAATTAGTGCTGATCAGCATGACCACTTAGAATTGCCATGATAATACTAGACAACCATAGCCATACTGATAATACTAGACAACCATAGCCATACTGATAATACTAGACAACCATAACCATACTGATAATACTAGACAACCATAGCCATACTGATAACACTAGACAACCATAGCCATACTGATAATACTAGGCACCGGTATCCCTACTGATAATACTAGACAACCATAGCCATACTGATAACACTAGACAACCATAGCCATACTGATAATACTAGACAACCATAGCCATACTGATAATACTAGGCACTGCTAGCCGTACAGATAATATTAGACACCGGTAGCCATACTGAAAATAGTAGGCACAGAAAACAGTACTGATAATACTAGGCACCGGTAGCTGTACAGATAATACTAGGAACATACTGCATAGATCCTTAATGGACTGTGCCAACGAAAGATGTGTAAAAGCTGACCATATATTTCTTTTAATGCCCATCCAGTAACAAAACAAAACTGGGTCACCTTGTTCCCATAGGCGATCCAGCGTTAGACCCCTTGCAGTGTTCCTGCTCTCTGTTATAATTCGGGAGGCTCAGCCGATCAGCAGCTGAGCGATGACATTCCAGAAACATTGTTCTCCGATCCATTATGTTTGGCAACAGATGGGCTCGAACATTGTTGAGTCTCCCAACTCATAGAAAAGTGAACAGTGGAAAGTCCAGTGAAACATCTCCTGCGGATAAATTAGGTGACTTAGATTTGTTAAGTCGCTTGGGAACCATACAGACATATTTTTGAAGAGAAAATTTTCGGCCAACCCCCTTTTATAAATTTTTCAAGCTTAAATCATTTATAATATCAATTGAAAAGGTCTGGTAAACAGGGAATGGAACAGGAAACAGGTTACTGCAAATCAGATGAAAGAGAACTAAGCTGCAGTTTTATATGTATTACTATGTAAGAGGATAAGATGCGGTCTCACGCACAAAACTGGATATGATGTGTAAAACTGTTAATTATTCAGGTGTGTAAAGGTGCATAAAGTTTGTTTTTAACATATGTGTGCCATACCATGATTAAGGCTCGGAGTTGAGCTGAAACGTGTAAGTCTGTCTGCCCATGCACCTACACCGATAAATGCACAGGATTTGTGCTAAATTTTAGAATGGATTCGTAATAAAATTTTGTTGGATTTTATTCAAGTGCTCCGGGCTTCCTTACATACTCTCAGATTAAGCTGCAGTGACTTGGTTTAGCCACTCCACAGAGAATGGTGCTGTCTACTTCCTGTTCTATTCTCTATCTATTAAAACTGCTGATTTGTGGGGCTGCTGGGTGTATGAGCCCAGAAAACTGTATTGTCCGAGGGCTTCCCAGTATATGTAGTTTACAGGATATCAGCCTTGAGTGTGGAAAAACACTCAAAATGTTGCTTAAATTTTTGTGTTTTGTGCACAGAGATTGTTATGTACCACACCAGTGCATGGGGCTCTTGGGGCTCACAATTTAAATTCCAGCAAACTTGGAACCAGGGCAGGGGTAACCAAAAAAATTGGTATTTGGTCTGCTCAGGCTCCTAGTCCCATCATCGCAGGAGTATTTTAGATTTCTACAGTGCGGGAGTGGAATTGTCAAGGATAACAGGATCAGGTGTCCCTTGGTGGTGACTGGGTCGTAACTTCTTCTATGTCATTTCAAGTGATATCTCTGAGTGCCACTGAGGCCACCAATTGTCCAAAACGGGTCTGTTGCTCCATGGGAACTTGTCAAAGACCGGATGACTGCAGCAACTATGGAACCAGAAGCCACAGATGGCTAACTACAGTTTCCTGTTAAAACCCTCTGAGAACTGATGGAAAACTTTTAGTCCCTGACTCCGTAGATTTTTGAGCGCCTCCTTGCACAAGATATTTTGATCATCCTTGAGGCACAGGCAGCTCTATTATTTCTTTGGTGAAAAAGTTTTGTGAACTTTGACTTGAACTGAGACAAAAGTAACATAAAATTATCTCCTGATTGGACAAAGTGAAGGACACGAAGGCCTCTGACACTGGAGGTGACAATAAAACATATTCTCCATTGTTCACAGCCTTTCCTCTAGATGGAAGGAATGTAAATGCAACTTAATCCTGGGGTCAAGCATGACTTCATGAATGGCGCGCTCAATACTTGGAACACCCTTGGGTCTTCATTAGACGCTGCAAAAAGGTAATAAAAAAGAGCAAACATATTGAACTCAACCTGTCTGTTCTCATTGTGTCTCCCCATTCCCATTTGTTTTCTTGACATCGCGGAGAGGAGGTTTGAAAGGACTAACAGCAGTGTCTGAAACTGTTTCCTCGCACAATTTAAAGCATTGAAGTAGATCACACCCGGGTGGTGTCACATCTCTTGGTGTGAACACACTCATATTCCTGATAATAGGATTCAATTACAATCCAGATCACAACTGTATGGCCAGAGGTGTAACTTAAAGGGATCCTGACATCAAATACGAAGTGCTATTAAGGAAACATTTCTGGCTGCTGCTGCTCCTAATGATCGATGTGGTGGCTGTAATCTGAAAATTTGTCCACCCATTTCAAAGATAGAAAGGTAGGAAGAATTTTTATTATCAAAAATATTTCACCATGATAACCTCAGAGAGCAATATTTCCATACAAATAATACATTGGTCACTGACATCGTACTTACCTCTGTATAGGCCACTCAAAGATATGAACCCCAGAAGTGAATTAGCCTGTATAGGCAGTTCTTAAGTGGAATTTGTATTATAAGTCGGAACGGGTATATTTGGTAATTGGAACTCCAGACAAGAAATGATTTGTGGCAATTGGATCTTCAGAATTTTGTATTGTCGTGGGAACAAGGATCAGCAATAAAGCTTTGTTGAAGACGCGGTCTGTAACTAGGGGTCGCCTGGAAGTCAGGTTCACTTAAGTTGGGGCAGTGACACTATGAAGACACACCCCTGGAGAAAGAATAGGTTACCTCCCCCTTGAGCTAATTGGCACACAAACTTCCTGGACCATATTTTATGAACGGAAGGATGGACAGAAGGAATCAGAGGAGTATAAAATGTATTATTCTGTCCCCATTAAGGCTAATTCCGTAGCAGAACCCCCACCTCTCTTATGTCTTATTTATAAAATTTGCTTGTTCTTCTTTGGCAGAATTTCCATTGGGAAGCCCCTCGTAGACCCTCATTCGGGTAGATTGTCACATCTTGCATCCCTGCCAATTTTCCATCTACATCTGTGTACGGAGAAATTTTGGGTTTGGCCAAAACAGAATTTGAAAAATCTGTTCAGGTCTGGGTTTGGGGAGTAAACCCCCACTATTGACACCCAGCACCGGCAGCGGCTTTAACTCGTTTAAATCCCACCGATAAAGTTGCTAAAGGCATTTATATCACTGTGGAGCCTGCATTTTGGTGAGGGTCGTCGCTCCCGATGATGGAATGTAAATGCCAATGCACAGCAATCCAACAATTTATATGCCGGCGGCTTATCCAGGGGTATTTAAAGAGCTAACACCCACAATCGATGCCAGCCCAAATCATGGGCATTTTTGGTGGGGTGTTAAGCCAGATCTGAACCTGGACCAAACTTTTAATAAAGTCCAGAGTCGGGTCTGGCGGACATGAACCGGCAAAGTTCGGTGGGACACTCTACAAAAAGTAGAGTTCAAGTCTGCACAGCTTTGTGGAACCCCTAAGGAGGGGAGTGCAAAGTCTGCCAAGGACCTGGCTTGGTCCTTACGCAAATACAAATTGGAAAAATCGAGCAGCACTCCAGAGGTAGAATTCAAAAGTTGGTGATCTTTATTGAGGTAAGTGGCAACGTTTCGGTGTTGGACGCCTTTTTCAGGCTATCTATCATCTATCTGTCTATTTATCTCATATCTATCTATCACCTATCTATTTATCTAATCTTATCTATAACCATTCATCTTTCCAGTCAAAAGTTATCAGAAAACATAATAGAGACACATAAAACAATAAATCAAGTTTACTAATTATCCTTATCTTTCTTCAGATTATAACAAAGAGAAAAATAACACTTCAGCAAATTAAAATCCTATGACTATAATCTCCCCATTACCATAAACAATAAAGGTAGCGCCAGAGAGAAATCCATAATTGCAAATAGTTACACCCGATCCTGGATGCTTGATGTTCCGGAAATAAATTTTGTATTGTGGAAATTACACCCATAGGGGACATTAGAGGGAGAGATGATATACCGCCACGCTCGCTTTATGTAAACAGGTAAGAGGCGGCTTATGTCTTTTAGAACCCGCTTGGTTTTCAATTTTTGATGATATATTATTATTGCGGGTATAAAATACCTGTTACCAATACTTTCTGCCAAGTTACAAATGTCTTTCATACTTATCTCTCTGCTGCATTAGAGGGAATCTACCACCATCTCCAACCCCACACAGATCATTATGAATAAAGATGAGCGGACCTGATAGTCAGGTTCTGCGTTTGGATTCGGCCATCTTACTCATAGCCATGGCTATGATTGGCCAGTGATTGGCTAGTTGCTGGGGCATCAATTTGCTGGATTGGCTGTTCAGCCACCAATCCAGCAATATGTCTGTGTCAGGTGGACAAATCTGGATGCCGAACATGACCATTGGGTTCGCTCATCTCTTATGTTGAACCTACCCTCATACTGAAGGATACGTAATCCGTTTTTGCAGAAAGTTGAGATAGAACCATTATTAAAATTATGTCACTTTCTCAAAGGTTCTTCTCCATCCCTTCCCTCCTTTTGCCGTTATATTACTTCTCCATCAGCAAGAAACTCTGCACACGAGCGGCTTGTTCACCGGTCGTCACGTGCACATTGACCTGGGGATATGAATTTTGGGCTCAGAATTAAAACCATGGTAAAAAGTGTGGGGCAGATGGATGACAACGATTATGGCTAGCTACAGTATTTCTTCAAGACTCCTGGACTTTCCTGGGCAAACTGAAAAAACCTCTCGGAGGACGGGGAATGAGTAGAGTAAAAAAAAATGTAAGACTCATCCTCCTCCAGCATTCAGTTTTGACACCATGGCCCACTGTTCACTCTGCTTATGTTTGTTGCTATATCATAAGTGTTGTGGATTCTCTGTACTATTCAACCAGTCCCTGGTCTCAGTTGTCAAATGCGCAGTGAACGGTGATGGTCTCTATTTTAGCTCATCTGCCGTTGAAACTATGGAAGAGTTGCACCTTTGTATTTCCTCTTTGGACAAGACAATAAATAGAGAGGAGTCTTAACATTGAAAAAGTGTCCCATAGGATGGGAATATTACTTATTTATCCAGATAAGTAGTGGTGGGTGCTGAGTGCACAGTGGGTGTGGGAGAAGAATTCAATCTACCCGATGAAGCGGTATGGGGCTGCCCTGAACCCAATGGAGATTTCTCAGGAAAGTGCATATCATGCCATGTACATGTGTAGCTAATCCATCTCCATGTCTAGTGGTGACTTGCATATATCACCAAAGTTAGTAGTGATGAGCAAACCCGAATTGCACAGTTTGGCTTTGTAATGAACATCAGGAATTCATGTCCACAAATGTCCCCAATTCATGTCTTGCTGTAGTCCAGGTTTGGGTTTGGCCCTTTGACTCACAAAGTTGGATGTCTATTGAGTCGGATATCCATTGATTTCAATAGGGTTCAGGTCAAGTTCGAGTACCTGAAGTGAAGTTTTGTTGACCAGACTCATTCAACTTCATGTTCACTCAACAGTAATAGAAGTTGAGTTTTCTTTTTCCCTTCCGTTTCTTACTGTTGGTGTTATCTACCAAACCAGAATTTTGCCCCCTCCATCACAGCCTTGTAAATCTATAGTCCCAACTCTGTAGACGTCAGGCAAGCAGCGCCAGATGGTCCATGCTATTATCTCACCTATTTATAAGATCTTTTCCCTCTAGAATACATTTAAGGAAAAAAAACTTCAAGAAAAATTTCAAAAGACTTTCAAACAATAAAGACTTTTCTTTGATGTTTCAAGTTTCCAACTTTTTTTTTTTCCCTTTTTTACAATCAATTAGATTTATCTAAACGTAAGATTTCTCCGATCGCTTACCTTTTGTGAGCGGGACTTGGATTGAAATGGAGGCTTTTCATCAAAGAATCAGAAGGTAGAAAAAAAAATCTCAATCAATTACGTCGCAATCAGTTGGAATTTTTTTTTTTTTTTACTCTGTAATACAGGGTTTTATTTAAAGCCTTTTCACCGCGAGGCTTAAGAGACATTGTTCCGTGACTGTGACAAATGGGAAACCTTATCTCTGGCTTTGTGCGTCTACCTTCAAAGAGGTAGAAAGGTAGAGAGCTCAGACGTCTTAAGAGGAACGGGCAGGTTATCAAAAAGGTTCACAGGTTGGAAATTGAGAACTGTGGTTAAAATGCAGCCGAATAAAAGACCCCCATTCATGGCGTATTCTGAGTGACAAACACAGCAAAATGCTTGCTTTTCTAATATACTTGACCCAAATAGAAGCAAATCTGTCTAAGCCGTGGAGATGATTCAATTTTCTGAAACGTTTCCCATTCAATTTATCATTGGCTTAGGGCGATTGTTTGTACAGATTTACACAGTCAGTGAAATGCCCTAAAAGGGGTTGTACTATGAATTATTGTTATCAGTGGGGATCCACTTGCTGGGAGCATCACCGATCCTGAGGATAGGGGGGTCCCTCTCTCACGAATTGAATGAAGCAGCAAGTGTCCCG
The DNA here is from genome assembly GCA_019512145.1 of Engystomops pustulosus. Taxonomy (NCBI): domain Eukaryota; kingdom Metazoa; phylum Chordata; class Amphibia; order Anura; family Leptodactylidae; genus Engystomops; species Engystomops pustulosus. The sequence continues at coordinate 823,072 of WNYA01000018.1, forward strand.
TTCCAGTGCTCAGTGCCCATAAATCACTGCCCTGCTTCTACTAACAACATAAGAACATACACAACTACAACATATACAACATACACAAAGGTCTGATTCCATTTAACCTAACAGTTGAAGCTGCTGACTTTCTTTAAAGAAAGGAAGCTGCAACAGACTATAAAAAATATAATATATCCTTTATTATGGTGTCAATGCACAAATATATACATAGCATGTGCAATATAATATACAAAGAGGACACAAGTGGCCCAGATGGAATAATGGGCAACCACAGAGTACAAAAGCCACCCTCCCCAGAAAGCCCCGCGATCTATAAATATCTGAAGTCTCCAAGAAGTAAAATCTAATTAAAGAGCAAGTAAAGCAAACAGGGATATAAATGTCAAATAGTAATCCAGCCAAAGTTAAGACCGGAGGTACCTTCCGACTTCATTGAATCTGCATGTATCAAGTACACTCACCCGAAGGCATAATGAAGACCGATCAGTGGACGATCCAAGGAGGGAGGCAAATGAATTACACGTTTCGCTGATGCTTTGTCAGGAGGTCAGCTTATTAAAGGCATCAATATGAGATTGATGAACCCTCGAGATTGCCAATGTAGGTTTCTCTGCTGACAAAAAAATTACCATACTGGAAAGTTAGGAACTTTACACCCAACATTCTTTGATGAACACCTGCTGTTGTACTGATGAGCTCTTGTAGTGTCCTCTGTCAACCATGGACAGGTTTTACTCCAACTCTTCCACCACTGCCAACCTTCTGGCCCACCTGCATGCTGCTACCTTATCCCCTAATAACAACGATGAGGCCCAAGCTCCCATGTACGATCCACAACAACATCATCCATCATCATTTATGTCACTCTATCCAGTCTGGTGGCAATGTCTCTGCTCCCATGTGAATGTCGCTAGGTTCTGCCTTTAAAGAGGACACAGAGGACCTCTCCCCCAAATCCACAGTGGCTTTCTGCCTTCTTACTTTTCTCAATCCGCTCATCCCCACTGTAAAGCAGCAGAGTGACAGCAACAGATGTTACAAGCCTGGCAGAAGGAGCAGTTTGAGGACAGGTGAGGACACCGAGCCTTTTCCTGGGCCATGCCAAGTCAGGGTGGTGTCTGAAGAACCCACTGATACCTGATTTGGATGACCAAGCCAACCACTCCACAACTGCAGGATTGGTTTCCAGGACATGACCACTCAATGATACTGGAGACTGATAACTATTAACTACTGGGAACTGAATTGACTATTGGGGCCTGTATGACTATTGGCTACTGGGACTATGTGAATATTGGCTTGTGGGGCTGCATGACTATTGACTCCTGGGATCTGCGTGACTATTGACTCCTGGGATCTGCGTGACTATTGACTTCTGGGGTCTGCATGACTCTTGACTCCTGGGGGCTCCGTGACCACTGACTCCTGGGGGCTACGTGACTACTGGCTCTTGAGGGCTGTGTGACTACTGGGTCTTGGGGCCTGCGTGACTACTGGCTCTTGAGGGCTATGTGACTACTGGCTCTTGGGGCCTGCGTGACTACTGGCTCTTGGGGTCTGCGTGACTACTGGCTCTTGGGGTCTGCGTGACTACTGGCTCTTGGAGGCTGTAGGACCGTTTCAGAAAGGACTAGGACTATCAGCAACCTACAGTGATGGGAATGCCCATACACTCTCACATTGCTTTAAAATGGTGATTTAAATTTGCAATTTGTGACAAATAAATTCATATCAGATGAAATTTTTGGAAAAATTGATTGTATTGATTTTTTTTTCAAAATTGGCTCATATTTAATGGAAACGTCTCTGAATAGGTAGTTCTATACAAAAAATAGTAGCAAATGTGTAAGTAATTGCTGAGATACTTCAGCTTTGTCTTAGACGCATTTAAGTATTAATGTAATATTCGTAACATCACCATAGAGCTCAGTATATGACGTATAATGAACAGGTGTCACATCGAAACCCTTTTCTAAATTAACCGGGGCAGATATTTCCCCTCTCTATAATGTATTCCACTCCAGCTAATTGTTAATTGTGGAAAGAGGAGCCGATGGGAACATTGGTGTTTGACTTATTAAAGTTATTATTCCCTATTATTTTAGTGCATTGGTAGAAGACTCTTCAGTTTTAGTGGATATCCAGAGCTCATCTCTAAAGATGTTAAACAGTCATCTATCAATAATTCACTTTTTTTTTACTAGAATTAATTATCGTCGCTTCTGGCTTCCTGTAGATTTCACTATTTGTTCTGCAATATTCCCTCCCTGCCAGTAAATTGCATCGCCTATCAGTCGGAAATGTTTAATTATTCGTTTCCCATGTTTAATTCATAATAGAAAATTGTTGTTTTTTTAATTTTTTTCTAGCCCCTCCGTTTTTTCTATCAATTACATAAGCGACGAAGAAGCATTCAAGGTTTTCAAAACTCCTACGTTTTTAGTAGTAAAGGATATTGACTTGTATTGTGGGAGACTACACATGGGCTTGCCTGGACATTTGGTATCTCTTAAGGTTAATGTCAGGCTCCAGGGGTGGTAGACCCCCTGGACCACCATGGACGATGAAGCAAGCCAAAACCTGGGACCGGAATCTAACTGGCACCCGGTTTTCACCAGAGCCCGTTCCAAAGTGGGTTGGACTTGCTGCGGCGAGGTACTGCCAGGTTGTTCCAAAAGCGGGACTTTGTCCGCAGTGGCAGCCAAGGCAAGGTACAGAGACATCAGGCAGAATCGTAGTTGGGGACAGGCAGTAGGTCAAGACAGGCAGCACGGGATCAGAGTAGCAACAGGTGAGGGCAGGGGGAACAGGATCAAAGTCAAACACGGAACCAGGGTCACAACGGGAAATCGATAAACAAGGCAGGGATACAAGCTTTCTCAATGGCATAGAGCACGAAGATCCAGTAGGGTGTGCAGGGAGAGGCTGGATTAAATAGGATTCTGGGTAATGCCAGCGCCAATTAACGGCGCGCTGGCCCTTTACATCTTTTAAAGCTGACGTGTAAATGCCCTAGGAGACGGGGACACGCACGCACGGCCGCGGGACCAGAAGCAGGAGCAAGGACAGGTGTGTAGATGTCGCGGGGCGCAGGGGCACATAGAGAGGCATGGGTGAGCCCGCGACCCGAGACATGGGTCGTGGGAGCACCCGTGACTGTTAATTTATGTTGTATTTTTTTCTTATCCACAGGATAGGAGGCAATTATTTGATTTTTGAAGGTCTGACTGCTGGGACCCGCACCAAATACAAGAATCAGGATTGAGTTCCATCTGATGGAGTGGCAGGATAAATTTTAAACTTGAGAAAATTGAACCCCCACTCTTGTGATCTTGGAGGTCCCAGTGGTCTAATCCCTACTGATAAAATTCATATGGTCGGAGAATTATAAACAAATTTATAAAAGTTCCTTTAAGGTCTTTGTGGTTGCATAGCTCCAATGAAAACAGGTGATGTTAAGCCATTTTAGTGGGGCTTCCTCCTATGCCCCAAATAACTTCCTCTAGTGCAAGAAGGCCAGGTCCTTTGTGTCTCGGAACTTCTTGCCAAACTGGAGGTGCCAAAAGCCTGAAGTAACGGTGCAAGCAGCAACCAGGAGGCAACACCTGCCATGACAGTCTTATCCCGCCCCTGGTTAGACTTTCTAAGGATCTGATATAAATGGCTGATCCTTAAACAACTTCAACCTAGAAATTAAACAACAACCTAAGAGTCCCAAAGTTCTAGGACATCCTTAGAGTCTAGATTTTCTTACGGTACTTATGAAACACAGATAATCATCTGAACAGGTTAGACCGAGTATTTACTGTCATATTTGCCATTTTTAGTATTTTTTTGTAATTCTGTGACAATCTATTTATTTTATGTCTATCACACAGCAACCTCCTTGTCATTAGAGGACACTACGGCTACCCGATGCTCTAAAGGAGAAACACAATGGCCCCTTAGCTTTCAGAATCTCCTCTTTTCATCCTTAGAAAATCCACCTCGTTCTAATCCCTGATGGAAAGTTGAAGAACAAACCGGCTTGGATATTCGCCTTAGGCGTTACCTGTGGTAAGATTCCATTTCATGTAACTCGCTACGATGTAGAATCTTAATATGTCTCTTAAACGCTCTCCCATCTTCTGTAACCTTGTGTTCTGCACAGGCAATAGATGGGAAGGTATCGGCTTTGTTATAATGTCCCAGTTCTGTGCATGCATTTGTATAGTTATGGGTATAATAGTAATATTTCACTACTTTTCTTTGCTTATTCAGCTCCAATATATTTAGCATTACTTGACCAGACTTTATCCTCACTCCTTGTCCCTGGTAGATGTCAGAACATATAGATGTCGGAAATATAAAAACTCTGTGTAGTCAGATATCAACTTAGGACCCAAGTGCTTAAAGGCAATGGCGCTGCCATTGATCCACCATGTAGAGCCATAGATAAGTCTACTGATAAACAGTTTTCCTATGCAAATATAGGGGCACATTTACTTATGGCCGTGCACCAGTTTTCTGTTGGACTTCTTTTCTTTTAGTGAAAACTGCTTGCGCAGGTATTTAAAGTAAATCTACCATTTGATTTGATGCATTATGAAGCACACATACCTTGAGAATGCTGTAGCTACACTGATGCAGGATGCTATCTTGTTTAATCCCTGAGCTGAGTGGTTTTGCTGAAAAAACAATTATAAAATGATAAAAAACGTAGCTCTGTGGCTTCTGTGCCCGGCTCCGCCACTTCTCCTCTTGCACTACTCAGAAAATGATGTAATAACTGTGTTTTGCCTGACAGGCAGAAGCAATCAAACGCTGCACCATTCCCCAGCTGCTGTGTATGAGTCATCCAGCTCAGGTAGATTTGTCCTGTCTGCACAGTTCAGGAAGCTCCGTGTAATTTGTTAGACAGTATGCAATCCAACTTTTCCCAAGGTTCTGAATGTTATAATTGTTTTTTCTGCAAAAGCACTCAGATCAGGGATTAAACAAGATATGTTTCTGCATCAGTGTAGCTACAGCATTCTCAAGGTACGTTTGGTTCAGACTGCATCAAATCAAATAGTACATTTCCTTTAAGAAGTGTCAGCGCCACATATGTGTCTCACAGAACCGCTTTGTGGCATGGAAGCACTATGCTTTGCGTGGCACAAATTTCTGCACTAAATTGGGCTGATAGAAATGTTTTGCACACCCTATGTTGAAGAAACTTTAACAATGGATATCTTTGGTTCTGTGAAGCACCCACACACAATCTTATATTAAAGGGGATATTCTGCTGTGTAATATGACACCTAGATTTTGTTTCTAGGTGCCAGCATCCAGGACTTATAGCCATTTGAATGTGGCCACTGTCATGACGTTTATAATTGTGTTGCACTAGGCATGTGGCACTATGACAAGATCAACCTGGGGGCCTCAGGCTCACCAGTGAAATTAATTCTGGGGCCCATCTACTGCTACATGGAAATGTTACCAGTACATTCTTGACCCGCGGTTACACATTGCAATTTAAATTAATGATGCAGATGCATTTTGAGGTGCAAACAGATTGGCCGTGTTCACAAGATGCGTCTGAATTGCGTTACAAGCCCATCTGGAGTAACTCCTCCCCTAACGCCAATGGGTTTAGACCTAAACTCTTGTGTTCTGTAATTAGTAACGAGTTTTGCACTGTTTTTGCAGGTATTTAGAGCTAAACATGATTGTGTTCAGGGAGGAGAAATTCCAGATTTGTAGGGGGGAGTTAGTGACAACAAGGGGGAGGAGTAATCGGCCGACAGGGGACAGAGACAAATGGCGTTGCGGCACACTGGTGGTTTCACTAGCACACCCTGAGAGCAGATATTGCCATAAGGCAGGCAAGAACGGGTTAATGCACACTGGGGCATCTGTGGCTTCTATGGTGGCCGCCCACTTCCTAATGGTCGCTTTGTGATGATGTCACATTCATTTTGCAAGTGATACCTTGACCGAGTCCTTGCACTAGCAGTCATGTTTGAGGCTGAGGAACCACCCAAATGTCTCATGCCCAATGATCATAACATCACCAAATATGGTTTGAAGAAAAAGCAAATGCTGTAGAGGCAAGTATAAAAGTTTATTCTATCCCTGTCCCCCTCCATAAAAAAATAAATCTACCATTTTGGGGCTTTTAAGAAAAAACAGAAGCCTTCCCTAGAAACCTCTAATACCTTTGGGGTGCAATATTTGGTGAACACCTGCAGATCCTGGTTGGACATGACGTACCGTGTGCCAATCTAACCACGGAATGTATCACATGACAATCTATCATTACTTCAGGATCATTCCACAGAGTCATGATGTCATCCTCCACCATCGTCACTCACTAACGAGCCATTCCACAGTAGGGATCTGATCAATCAAGACAATGGAAGGGATTTCAATGTACAATTTATGTTTCTTAGTATTTGGGCATGTGTATACGGATATAACTAAACTTTAGATTTTGCTTTTAGGATTTTGCATAAAAAAATTTTCAATTACGGACTTGACTCGTCTCCGGAGCAGTGGGGCTTCTGCTAATTAGAGACTTTGGCAGTCGGGGGGATATGTCAGATGTAGTGGAGGGTTTTCATGTAACCAGGCAACGATGTACAATTTCTCATTGGTAATGGGAGTGAAATGGTTCTGGATAAACAGATTTCGGTGTGACACTCTTCTCGGGCGATGGGTGGCAGACAGACATGTTTTGTGAACACAGACTGCCGTGTTTTGTTCCTGGCGGAGCATCTTCTGGGGATGGTAATTACGGGCTGATTATAGGATCCGCTACTTTGATTGACAATGTTTACACGTAGACAGAGGAGATGATAAATGTGTTTTGCTTTCCAGATTGATTGACGTTAATAGACGTGAGCACGAGATTTTCCTCTCAGTATTTCCATCACCGGATCCTGGATCTCAGACGATTAATATTTATTCATAGATGTTGATACGATTACATTATCTGTTGATTTTAATTGTAGAAAAGTTATAAAATTTCTCATAGGACCTGTCACAAGGAGAGAGGTAAGAGAAGCCCCCACTGAGAGGGTAAAAAATTTTTTGGAGAGGTTTTATCAGATAGATATGTAGGGGGTTATTTATTGGGGCTTCTACTCCAGTTTTGTGGCTTACAAGACTTAAATTAACTGCAATTTATGGTGCAGCATCATAAGTTGTGATTATATCCCCCTTTACATCACTTCCATGCCGAGGGGGCGTGAAGGAGTTTGAAGGGGCATAGCCGGCAGTGAAATGGGCTGACGGGGGCATTCCTGCCCCTTGACTGCACACCCTGCGTTTCAGCTCCAAATGAGTCTTCGTCTGGGGGTATTTTTTCTGTACCATGTTTTGTCATATTATATTTTATTGAGATTGTACTAATAAAGTTCCAGATTTTTATTTATTTTCTGTGGGATTAGTCTTTCCTCCCTTCCCTCCAATTCCCTTTGGGGGATATCATTTGTTTAATTGCTAATAGTCCAAATGTGATGTGATGTGATGTCCCCTCTGGCTCACCGATGCTCTCCCACATATGAGAGGGAGGGGGGCGTGTACTTTTAATAATGGATTGTTCCAATGATTGTAGGTAGGGGGTGTTTACTATTGAATGGCCCCATCTCACTGCTCAAAGGTGTAATGACTCCCGAGCGATTGGTGCTGGTGTGCCCATTGGCTCCTGCCCCACATTGCCTCCCTTAGAAACTATTGTTAGTGGAAGAGTTTGTAGGCGGGAGGGTGTGGCCTCTTTTTTTGCCACAAACTGTTTATTTCTCATGGCCTACTCTCACTTAGTGTCCTGTTCATTACACACCACTGTGGTTGTGGTGGTTGTATCACTATCCTCCACCAAGTTGTGACCTGCATGGTACTAATTGTGTACCCCATATTTATTTTGCTGATTATGCCCTTAAGTAAAGGCCTATTTAATAGTGGACCTGTAAAATCTTATCTATTCTAACATTCCCAGTAAACTATAAGGGATACTCTGAGATTGCCCTTGTCAGGGCAGGAATCAATACTTTGGGGATAAAGGGAGAATGCAGTCACAGGGACTACTAGGGGCAGTGCTGGTATTTTATTCCTGACCTGTTGTATCCCAGAATGCCTGGTTCTTTCCCTTATCTACTCCTGCCACCTGAAGACTGGTAAGATCTAACCTTTTTTTACCTACCTAGTATATGTTGTGTTTAGGACACTTGCTATGTCTTCTTGTGCTTTGTTGTTGGCATTGTCTTGGTGGGGTGACATACATTGGCTTTCAGCCAATAAGTGGCCTCCTTAGACCATGGAATGTCTTAAGTGACATAAGTGGAGTCTACTGATTGGCCAAATTGGATCCTGTGACCCCCTCCCCTACTTACCACTTCTGGTTGGGCTGAAATGCTGAAGAAAGAAGTACTAGAAGAATAAAGCATTTACATTATTTCTCCTATCTAATGCTTCATCCATCTGAATAAAGGTGAACATAATTGTGGACACTGTCTGGGATAACAGGCTTTTGAGCTACACGCTTTAAAATGGAACCTGTCACCAGGTTTTGCCCCACTTTACTACTAGTTCCCTCAGGCTGGATATGAAATGCCCTTCTAAATTCCCTCTTTTAGGTGAAATTTACCTAAATGTACAATTTACCTATAAAATATCCAATGTCAGGCAAATATGGCTTATTTTCACATATTAGTAGTTGCAGGTTAGCGTCAATAAAGAGATCCCTACCTTTTTTTCTAAAGCACTGAGAAACATGTTGCTGTTGTCATATTAAAGATAAGGCAGGTTGCATTTCCGACTATGGGGGTCATTTACTAAGGGCCCGATTCGCGTTTTCCCGACGTGTTACCCGAATTTTTCCGATTTGCGCCGATTTTCCCTGTATTGCCCCGGGATTTTGGCGCACGCGATTGGGTTGTGGCGCATCGGCGCTGGCATGCACGCGACGGAAATCAGGGGGGCTTGGCCGAATGAAAACCCGACGGATTCAGAGAAACCGCCGCATTTAAAAAAAAAGTGTTGCGGGACATGCACTTACCTTCACCAAGTATAGGATCGTGAACTCCGGCAGACCTCAGTGGACTTCAGTGCAGCAGCGACACCTGGTGGACGTCGGAGGAACTGTCTTAGTGAATCGCCGGAAGACCCGAATCCACCGCAGAGAACGCGCTGCTGGATCGCGAATGGACCGGGTAAGTAAATCTGCCCCTATATCTTTTGCTTTCTGTATCTCTGGTTTTGTAACTCATAAAGCCATATTTAGAAAAAATAATTGGCATAAATATTCGGAGATCTTATGGGCTCTGCCTCGCTTTTTGAAGTAGTGGCATGTAGGGTGCAGATGTGCCCAAAGTCGCTAATTGTACCTCAAAAACAACTGTCTGGCATCACGTCTATGAACCTTTCCCGAATGTGTGATAACGAGAACGGTTCCATGTGACAGTATTGTATTTAGCGCATCGGTTCTTCTATGGGAGGCTGTAGGCTCGGAGATATAGGCGCAGTCTGCGCACATTGTTGTAAATCCGGCATATAGTTCAAGGCGCCGAGTACAAACATAATCAGAACTGATTAAACATAATTAATCAGAAAGTGTTTGGGGCCAAGAAATAATTATTCATGTAATCACAGGAATCGGAGGAGGAAACTAAACATATGTCTGTGAAGTCCTGAAATGAATCCTAATACTTTAAGAGCAAACATTGGCATTGTGCAGCCGGCGCTCCTTCGTAGGATTTGTCTAGAGAGGCTTGAATGATTGTCTCCGGAGTGATGAACATTTCCGATCCTGGCTCGCCTTCTACTGGCATCACCACAACGACGTCTTGTATCAGGAACTGATGCCGGTAATAAAAAATTTGGGCTGACTATTGCTTACTTTGTCAAAATTTGGGGTGGGTGACTATTGCTTAGTTTGTCAAAATTTGCTATTTCCAAGTGGCGTCGACAGTTTTTTCTGGGGCCCTCATCTATTGGCCAAAGAACAAATCACAAATGTGAATGTCTTTGATTCAATTTTTTCCCCCCATTGGTAAACAGGACACAATGGGGCTCATTTACTAAGGGTCCGAATGCTGCACTTTCGTCGGGTTTCCCGAATATTTCCATTTTGCCGAATTGCCCCGGGATTTTGGTGTATCGGCGCTGGCTTTCACGCAACAGAAATTGGAGGACGTGGCAGTCGGACAAACTGACAAAATTGTTTTGCAAGATCAGCACTTACATGTATCGGGAAGAAGGTGAACTCCGGCGGACCTCGGCGCAGCAGCAACACTTGCTGGATATCGGGCACACGACCTTAGTGAATCCTGGCAGTCCTGAATCCACGTCGAACAATGCGCCGTGGGATCGCGACTGGACCGGGTAAGTAAATGTGCCCCAATGGAGCTGATTTCCCTTTGAGTCTCTATACAGTATTTATAGTTTATACTAGGTCTGATGCCCTCTACTGGTCCACAGTAGAATATTTCGATAAATCATTACTACCTCTTAATGGGGTAGAAGTTTAAAATCTACCACCGGCACTTTCATAGAAAAGAATGGAGCAACAGTGCCCACGCTCAGCAACCCAAGAGTAAGAATGAGATTCCCGATCTCTGGATCACAGGGGTCCCCTTCTCATGATTGTTAGGGGTCCCAGCAATAACTTTGTTATTCTTGAAATAGAGGATAACTTCTAAACTTGGGACAAACCCTTTAAGTCAAGTTAACCTCTTAACGTTCCATAACATACCTGCACATCATGGGCCTGTTACGAATGTATGAAGAGGGCTCACGGGCAGAACCTTCTTCATGCAGACTGGGTATTTGCTGTACTATGCTGCATCTATGCCGTACTATGCAGTAACCGAACATCAGTAACAGACATTGGGTCACATTTACTAAGAACAGTGCAGTGTGTACTATGTGCAGCTGCCTTTGTAGTGTGCAGGGGGTGTCAGATTCATGATTTGTGACACCCATTCTTCATGAATCTGGCCCCCCCGGCACTTTTCCAACAGAGTGCAACACTTTTTTTTTTTTTGGTGCACCTTCAACATGGGTCGTGTGACACATTTCTGTTGCATGATAAATGTATAAATGTAGCACACGATGCGACTGAGCACCAGAACGCCCCCTTCATTGCGGAAATTTGTGTCGTGTGAAGCATAGTGCAGCCAGGGCACAAAGCGGTCGGGTGCGACACATATGTGGCACGGACACTTCTTAAATACATGTGCAGCAGTTTGCACCTAAAAGAACGTGCAAAGTTTGACAGAAACTGTGACTAGTGAAAAGCCCTTAGTAAATGTGCTCTCATTTGTAACAGATCATCTGTCAATCCACAATGTACTGCAATACAGCTTTATGATCAGCCCTATGGGGTTAATATACTCAAGGGGGGGTCTGATAATATAGTAAGAAAAAAAAAAAAGTTACCATATATACTCAAGTATAAGCCGATCCAAGTATAAGCCGAGACCCCTAATTTCAACACAAAAAACTGGGAAAACCTATTGACTCGAGTATAAGCCGAGGGTGGGAAATGCATTGGTTACAGCCTCCCAGTATATAGTCTGCCAGCCCCTGTAGCATAGAGCCTGCCCAACCCCTGTAGTAGGGAAAAAAAAAATAACACTGTACTCATCTTTCCGACGTCCCCCATAGGTCCTCTTCTGTCTCAGACTGTCTCAGACAGAAGAGGACCTACGGGTGACATCAGAAAGGTGAGTTTTGTCTTTATTTTTTTAGTTGACTCGAGTATAAGCCGAGTTAGGGTTTTTGAGCACAAATTTTGTGCTGAAAAACTAGGCTTATACTCGAGTATATAAGGTAAACAAATTTAAAAAACAAAAAAATCCCTAAAGCTGATATAAAAATAAATGAACAATTAAAATCATAAACATTTTAGGTATCACCACATCCTAAAACTGCCGATCTTTCAACATAAAAAAAAAACGCTATTCCATGCGTAACGGAAAATAGCGCCAAAACTACATTTTCTGCCCTTTTGCAAAATATAAAATTTGCAATGTAAAGTGATGAAAAGGCCACACAGTCCCCAAAATGGTATCAATGTGAACGTTATCTTGACCCAAAAAAACATTACATCTTACTTAGGTCTGTCCACTAAAGTATGAAAAAATTATGATGTATGAAGAAATTCCTTTTATACAAACATTTTTTTCAAAATCTATCAAAACATAATAAAACCTATATAGATAATCCCCATGATCGTACCGACCCACAGAATAAAGGGGAGGTGTAATTTGTATCACACAGTGAAAGCCATAAAAACAGAACAAACAAGAAAACGGTACAAATGTACTTTTTTCACTGCAATTTTTTCCACCTTCCCAGTAGACAACATGGAATATTCAATGCTGTAACTTGGAACTACAAATTGTTACACAAAAAAAATCCCTCGTAAATAACACATTCTCCAATTCACTGTTATTAACAAAAATTCAGCATCTCACAGATATAATTCCAACCTGTCTCTATCAGTCCTGGTGTTTACAATTTTGGTTGTCCCTGGATACGAACATACATTTTCTGACCATGGTCGGATTCTTCTCATGAATAGCTTTTCTTGTCTGCACACTGCAGTGCTCTCTGACTCCTGCCCCTCTCCTTGCATTACAAGACCAGCTCAGACACAAGCACTTCCTGCCAGCAAACAGCAATGTGCAGAGACTTACTCTACAAATTACAGACAGATAACGTCTTTAAGGCAGAACTAACTGTGTGTTTTATTGATTAGGTGAGGGAGCGGAGCTTAATAAAAGTGTAGAAAAACCTTGTATCCTGATAATATAAGCACTTTGTTAGCACACAGCATCTCACAGCACAGAGGGATCATGAAGTGTCTGCTCAGAGAGTCCCCGCTCCCACTGTGGAATATTATACTGACCATCACTTTGTGGTAGGAGCTAAAACATCAATAAAACTGAGTACCATTGTAAAGTAAGGGGTTAAAAATGATCTTTATTATGTAAACATCACTAGGGGGTTGGAATTTGAGAACTTTCTTTACATTTGAAGCCATTTTATTGTTACAAATGAATAGAACCGGTGATAAAAGTAAATTTTGTAGCATAGATCGCCAAGTAAAACAGCTCCTGTGCCTTTTCTTCTTCTTTTTCCTGTAGTGAGCAGTGTGTCTTAAAGTCTTCTAAGGTTTGTCCACTTCCGACAGAAGACGGCTAACAATTTACTCTTATTGATCCATACATAATATTTCCCTTGATGATTTAGGAGGCGATAAGACTTACCAGTGACTGTCTGCCTCTGGCAGGGAGTAGTAGGGAGTCTTACATGACAGGTCTAGGAGCCTCTGAGAGGCTGCCTGCTGTCATTTCATATGATTACCCTCCCCCAACTACATAAAGAATGGTGTTCATGCAGATCCCGCCTATTTTGAAAGCAGAAGTCATCTGCTGAGACTGAAACTGAAAATATCCTGGGCTTGGGGTCAGTTATGTTTATTTTCCCATAGGCATGAATGTTCATCATCACCTCTATAGGCTGACAGCAGGATGGAAGGCGGGGCCTCTGCTCATAAGACTTTTATTTTAGCTTATTTATTTGTAAATTTACTTTCCTGAAATATTTATAAACCTATTCTTATATATTATGTAAATACTTTTACTTTCCTCTGGGTTTTCTGTATACGACCTCTCTTACGTTTCTGCACATCTGTATACGACCTCTGCTACGTTTCTGCACATCTTTATACGACCTCTCCTATGTTTCAGAACATCTTTATACAACCTCTTCTATGTTTCTGCAAATCTGTATACGACCTCGCCTACGTTTCCGCACATCTGTATACGACCTCTCCTACGTTTCTGCTCATCTTTATAC
>WNYA01000018.1:836975-921837 GCA_019512145.1 Engystomops pustulosus
CTCTCCTATTTTTCTGCACATCTGTATATGACCTCTCCTACGTTTCTGCACAGCGTTGTCCATCGGCCTTCACACATTTTCCTGAAATAAGAAATAAAATCTGTCAGTAGAGACTTTGGCTCCTTGTTGTGTCTGCACAGGCAGAGGACGGACGCTGCGGTAGAGGGAACCTTAATGTTACTCAGGAGACATGGACGCAGGGGCAATTTATGAATCTCCTGCAGAAGCTTCTGTGGAGGATCTTTCATCATGGAAGGTTTCCCCCTGCGTCTGACGATTTATAAGATGCTTGTTAGTATGAAACACGACCACAAAGACATCTCATATAACAAAATAGGGATTTATAAAAAGCTGAGAATAATCATAATTTTATAGATTTAGGATAAATACATCAGGGGGAGGAGGGGGGGAGGGCTATCACCGAGGACCTCACCTACAATATGTCCCAAAGAGGAGAACTAGTGATAACCAGCAGCTCAGATTTTAATCAGATAGTGACCACAATCTGGACTGTCACTTACAGATAGACAGACAGATAGAAAGATCAATCGATAGATGGATATAGGATGGGTTAGATAATGATAGATAGATAGATACTATAGACTAGATAGATAGCTAGATATGATAGATAGATAGATAGAAGATAATACATAAGGTTTAGGAAAGGCACACTCCAATTTGGAGTGCTGCTCTTCCCTAAACCTATATTTGCAGTCCCCCTGCCTGGGGACTTAGGACTTGCACCCACCCACGGAGTTGCTGTGCTGCTCTAAACTTTCCTTTTTCTAGATAGATACTAGATAGATAGATAGAATGATAGATAGATATGAGATAGATAGATAGATAGATAGATAAGATAGGATATAGATAGATAGGAGATAGAGTAGTGAATAGATAATAGAAGATAGATATAGACTGATATAGATGATATATTAGATGATAGAGATAGATAGATAAGATATAGATAGATACTATTGATATGAGCTAGATCGATAGATAGAGCTCGCTTCGCTCCTCGCTCGCGCCCTGTCGCTCGCTCTGCCTCGCTGCTTCGCTCGCTCGCCTCTCGCTCGCTACGAGATCGCCTCTGCTCGCCTCGCTCGCTCGCTCGCTCACGCTCGCTCCTCGCTCGCGCTCCGCTCCGGCTCTCGCTCGCTCGCTCGCTCGCTCGCTCTCGCTCGCTCGCTCCGCTCTGCCGCCTGCTCCTCGCTCGCTCGCTCTCTCGCTCGCTCGCTTCGCGCTCGCTCAGCTCCGTGCTCGCTCGCTCGCTCGCTCCCTTCCTCGCTCGCTCTCTCCTGCTCGCTCGCGCTCTCTGAGTGGCTCGCTCGCTCGCTCCTCTCTCTCGACCTCGCTCGCTCAAGTTGATTTTCAGTAGTGACCACATCTGGACTGTCACTGCGTACTTGACAGACAGTAGAATCAATCGATAATGGATATTATGGGTAAAGATAGATAGATAGATACATAGATAGATAGATGATAATAGATAGAAGATACTAAGGTTTAGGTACAGACTCCAAATTTGGAGTGCTGCCTCTTCCTAAACCTTATATTGCAGTCCCCTGCCTGGGGACTTACGGACTTGCACCCACCGGAGTTGCTGTGCTGCTCTAAAAGTTTTACTTTTTCTAGATAGATACATAGATAGATGATAGATATATAGATAGAGATGATGATATGATAGATGATTGATGATAGAAGTTATATAGTAGATGGATAGAGATAGATAGATGATAGATAGATAGATAGATAGATGATAGATAGATAGATATTAGATAAATAGATGATAGATAGATAATAGATAATATATATATAGATAGATAGATAGGATCAGATAGATAGATAATGGTAGATAGATAACATAGATGTACAGATAGATAGATATATGATAGAGATAATAGATAGATAGATATAGATCGATCGATAGTCGATGATATACTATCTTCGGCTGCTCTTTATCGTCTGGACGTTCTCGCTTCGTCTCGCTATCGTACGCTACTATCGCTCGAGTCCTAGTTGTAGACTTCGCTGATTGCTGCGCTCGTCTCGGTAGATAGATCTTAATCATCTGTACCATCTAATCACGTACTTTAGCTCCTCTACTCTCCTACTCTCACTCTCATCTCTATCTATATCAGTTTCATATCATAGATAGGATCTCTATCTAATCTCTCTTTCATCTTCGTTTACCCGCCTCCCTTTGTGCTCTCGTCTCTCTTCTGTCATCCTTCTTTTCTCCCCATCTCTCCTTATTAAGATTTTATCGTAGTGACCCAATCTGGACTGTCACTTACAGATAGACAGACCGATAGAAAGATCAATTCGATAGATGGATATGGATGGGTAGATATGATGATAGATAGATAGATACATAGATAGAGTAGATATGATAGATAGATAGATAGATACATAAGGGTTTAGGAATAGGAGCACTACTCCAATTTTGAGTGCTGCCCTCTTCCTAAACCTTAAGCCAGTCCCCCTGCCTGGGGACTTACGGACTGCCCACCGAGTTGCTGTGCGCTCTAAAACTTTCCTTTTCTAGTAGATACATAGATAGATAGATAGATAGATAATAGATAATAATATGAGATAGATAGATAATAGATAGATTAGGATATAGATAGATAGTAGATAGAAATAGATAGATAGATAGTATCTTGCTTCGCTCGTCGCTCTCTCTGCGCTCGCTCTGCTGCTCGCTCGCTCGCTCTCGCTCGCTCTCTCGCTCGATCCTCGCTCGCTCGCCTACTTCGCTCGCTCGCTCGCTCCTCGCTCGCGCGCTCGCTCGCTCGCTCGCTCGCTGCGCCATCGCTTCGCTCCGCTCGCTCGCTCGCTCGCCGCTGCTCGCGCTCGCTCTCTCGCTCTGCTCTCGCTCCTGCTTACTCGCTCGCTCGCTCGCTCGCTCGCTCGTCGCTCCTCGCTCTCTCTCGACTCGCTCGCTCTCGCTGCTTGCTCGCTCGCTCGTCGTCGTCGCTCGCGCTCTGCTCGCTCGCTCGCTCGCTCGGCGCTCGCTCGCTCGCTCAGCTCGCTTCCGCTCGCTGGCTGCTCGATCGTCGGCGTCGCTCGCTCGCTAGCGCGCTGCTCGCTCGCTCCTGTGTGTTGCTCGGCTTTGATAGATAGAATTTTAATCAGATAGTGACCACAATCTGGACTGTCACTTACAGATAGACGACAGATAAAAAGATCAATCGATAGATGGATATAGGATGGGTAGATAGATAGATAGATAGATAGATAGATACATAGATAGATAGATAGAATAGATAGATAGATAGATGATAGATACATAAGGTTTAGGAAGAGGCAGCACTCCAAATTTGGAGTGCTGCCTCTTCCTAAACCTTATAGGAGTTATATAGATAGATAGATAGCTAGATAGATAGATAGATAGATAGGAGATAGATAGATAGATATAGAAGATGAAGATATAGATAGATAGATAGATAGAGATTAGATAGATGATAGATAGTATATAGATAGATAGATAGATAGAGATAGATAGATGATCGATAGATATAGTATATGAGATATAGATAATCGATAGATAATATGAGAAGATAGATAGATAGAGATAGAGATAGATATGTGAGAATAATAATAGATGAATTTAGATACGATAGATCCTGGCCTTCAGTTTATTAGCCGTCTGCACTTTTTATCTGCTTCCAAAAATATCCGCTAATAGTTGTGAAATCTGTTTGTCTCTGACGCTTCCCGTTTCCTTCTCCTTCCTCTCTAATTGTGGCAGTAACATTACAGTAAGATCCTGTGATTAATTATTTTCCGGACTCTGCATCATCCCTCCCGCAGCTCTCGCCCGGCTGCGCCCCATCATCCTCGTACATAGGGGGTCGGTTAAATCCCGGCGGGAACGTTCCCGCATGACTTCAACCTAATTGCTTGTAAAATATTACTAGAACAGTTCTTGGATTGGGATAAATTAACTATTAAGTTCATCATCCGTGTGGGACATGTTGTGTGCTATGCAGAGTAATAGACTTCCGGCAGTGAATATTTCTATGGATGAACATTCTGGGGCAAATTACTTACCCGGGCCCATTCGCGATCCAGCGGCGCGTTCTCTGCGGTGAATTCGGTCCGGCCGGGATTCATGAAGGCAGTTCCTCCGCCGTCCACCAGGTGGCACTGCTGCGCTGAAAGTCATCTCATCGCGCCGGAATGCACCACCTCGGACCAGGTGAAGGTAAGCGCCCCAAGCGACACTTTTTCGGTTTTTAAATGCCGGTTTTTCCGAATACGTCGGGTTTCCGTTCGGCACGCCCCCGTTTCTTCGTCGCGCGCATGCGGGCGCCGATGCGCCACAATCCGATCGCGTGCGCCACAATCCCGGGGCAATTCAGTACAATCGGCGCAAATCGGAAATATCGGGTAACACCGTCGGGAAAACGCGAATCGGGCCCTTAGTAAATGACCCCCTCTATGTTGTATCTGATACAAGTTAATGGCATTGATTGATTTCTGAAACTTGGATACTGTTTATGGGTAAGTACCTGCTACCTATAGCAGTCATATAGCGGCCGTGCACTCATATGGCTCCTGTTCAGAACTGTGGACACAAAGGTGGTGTCAGACTAAGCCACCAGAGAACTAGAAGATCCTCCAGGATACAGAACAACCCAATGTGAGCTACCCTCATCTACTTCCCACAATACTAGTACCCCACTGCCCACCTGGTTTACCCCCAGTGTCATTTTTCCTTCTTCCCCATCTAAACATGGATGGGGCACATTTACTTAGCCGTCCCGTCGCGATTCCCGCCGTGCTTTGTGCGACAGGATTCGGAGCTGCCGCGATTCACTAAGATTTCCTGCAGCTCGCTTCCTCCCCCCGCTGACGTCCCCGGAGTTCACCTTCTCTTCATGATGCTTTAAGTGTTGATCTTGCAAAACAATTTCGTTTTTTAAATTCCAAGGTTTGTTCGATCCGTCAGGTTGTCCGACTGCCACGCCCTCCAATTTCTGTTGCGTGAAAGCCACGCCATGCACCGCAATCCGATCACGTGCGCTAAAAACAGGGCAATTCAGCGCAAAATGGAAAAAAATTCGGGAAACCCATGAAAATGTGCGTTCGACCTTATAAATATGCCCCTATATGCTATACCATATACACTACATAAACAACCATTTTCCTTGGAGAATGTCCGATCTGTGCTGACCTTGTTGTATGAATCTGTCTGACCTCCGATCCTGTATACTGATTCTGATGATCTCGGTGATCTGGCCTTACCTAACTCTGAACTCTAACTTCTGCCCCGACCTCTAGCTTGCATTTGAACTCACTGAGGTCTGTCTGACCACCTTGGCTTGCCTACAACTTTTCTCTGCCTGCCCCCTGATGCCTGACACCAACGTCCTGTAAGCAAAGCCGGTCACCACCGGTCCAAGAACATCCCAGAAGGAAGCAGCCTTGTCATTTCTGTTGAGATTCTGTTGAAACTTCTGTTTCAACTGTATTTCCTGAAGGACATGAAGGGTAAACCCAAAGATATCCCAGTGAGACATCGTTCATTTCCACACAATTTTCTCTGCCCCATCTGGGCCCCACAAGTTCTGGGAATACTGACCTCTGGTATCCGTAATATATGTGTCCCAGGTCCCCCGAAGGTGCCACCATCATTGAAGTGACTGATATTGGACATGTCTGCCCCTAGTATAGCGACATATTCTGATTGATGGGAGACCAACAGGACATGGCTGACAACCCCTTTAATAAACCCTTTCCCTCTATTTGCCTCTTTTTAATTAATTCCATTCATTATTTTAGGTTAATAGATGAATTATGTGTCTAGACCATTGGATAATATCAGGCGGCACATTAGCTAATATGATGTTTGTCGGTGGAGCGCACGACTCCGGCTCTCCGATAAATAAATGATAGGTTCTAAAAGTGACGGATACATTCTACAATCTTCTCCTTCCCGCTACGTAGCACCTGTTTATGACGGCGCTAGGCTACTTACAAAGCCATCATTCACACGCCATGTCATTTAAAAGCCCATCTCGGATCTGGAATTTAGAACATCCGGGTGAATCTTAAGTAGTATAACCAGGTTTCTCGCCGAGACTTCCATCGCAATGCAGAATCTGTATGTTTTCCCCTTCTCTCAACCATAAAGAATGGAGAATAATGAGGCTCCTGCGTTCCGGGGCGTCCAAGCCTGAAGCCAACAATAAATACTGTAACTAACACTGACTGACCTTTTTATCTTACACACGACTTTTATATTACGCCGACAATTTATTCTAAAACATGTTCTTCACCTGCGCGAAGGCGGATCACATCATTGTCCCAGACAATCGCAAGAGCAATCCATATCCACGTGATATATGGACCGAAACATTCAAAACAAGATGGAATTTGCAGAAAATATTTAGATTTTTTTATTTATATTTTCCATAAAACGTTTTAGGTCATTTTTTTTAACACAATAAGGAATTGAAAAATTAATAGGGGGATGGATCATATGCTGGAGCATCATGGTCTGGTGTATGATCGAACTTCATCCCTCGGTACCCCCCGCCGGGTCTATCAGGAGGCTCTGGCATGGTGCACATGCTCACTTGGCTAACCTGCACCTGAATCTGGTGCTAGCTGTAGGATCACAGGTGGTCCTGCCCCGTGCCGATCCACTGGACTGCGCCCTCCCCGCCCAACTGCTGTAAGGGGCAGAATTGTGAGTAAATGTATTTGGTCCTGCCTGGGGTTAAATTGTTGCTATAACCTGTGACCTCTACACATGTGCACATACGCCACAATTTCTTCTTAGTCTTATGTTGTGTTTTAATGACTTTTTATTAACATATTTTTTTTATTTGCACAATTTTTGTGCTTTTTTGCAGCAGTTTGCTGGAATTCGTCCTTTAGCAGTTTTTCCTGGTTGTGCGCCTAATTTTGTTGATGCATGTCTCTCCCTCCAGATGTTGCGCAGAGCAAAGGAGCAAAGACACTTCAGCCCTGACCATTCCTTGGAAGAAGCCAATGGGGTTTTTATCACATTTTCCTTTTCTTTCTCGGTGTTTGCGCCGTTTTCTTGGTCATTTTTTGCACCTCATTTGTCTTTGTATTTGTATTGCTCTTTGTATTGTGTATTGCTCTTTTTATTTTCTCTTTGTCATGTAAGTTTTTTGAGACTTTTAAGGCACAAATTTTGGCTGTCATTTTTACACAACAACCTACCATTGTCTTGCTCAAGCATGGTCAGGAGTGGAGTGTTTTTGGGCAATTATTTACACCCTTTGTGGTGTCAAATCATGTTAATTAAGGCGCAAACATCTGGAAACAGGAGAAAATACAAAGACAAATAAGGCCACAAACCAGGAAACTGCTACACCGGTGAAACCCAACGCTCGGCTGGAAAAAGGCGCAAAAAAAATTGCCCACTACACCAAAAAGTCACCAAAATACAACCAAAATCCCTGCATCAGACAAGATACATCTGCCTCAAAATTTAAATTATTATTAATTTATTATTATTAAAATTTGCACTAAAATGTCTAAAAAAAAAAACTGAGCTGAGACTACAACAAAGTCTGGACAAAAAAAAAAAAAAAAAAAGGCAAACAAAGTTGCAACGAAACAAAGGAAAATGTGATAATGACCCCAGAGTATAATCCTGACCCTCCAGTCGGAGAATGGCGGCAGTGTCATTGTACATGTACGGCCATGAATGTAAATCTGACGACTTCTCATTGAAGACAATTTTTAACACTTGGCCTTCGGAAATCTCCGCAGCCGCCGGGGCATGTTCTGTCAAAAGCCAGATAAGAATCTTGTTTGTTCATTTCTACCAAAATGAGCGGAGAAGGTTTAATTGGATTGATGGAAAATTGTAATGAAGAGGAGAGGACGTTTCTGCTGCATTCATAATATTCTACACGTCTTCATTATCATAGAGGTGAATCTGGTTACACGAGGTACCGGCTCTCACCATTCCATGAAGATTCCAGACTGAGGGATCGGAGGTGTCGCTGGAGACATGGAATATACAAAATCCGAAGTAAACCTCAACCCCTTCCAAAGGGGGGGGGGTTAAGTGCTGAGGGCATCAAAGGGGGAGGGGGAGACACTGTAAACAACCTGTGAAGTTCATTTACTACTATGGATTCTCAAAGCCATAACCACTTAGTGGTTGAGTCGAGTCATGTCTATTCTTCATTCCTTTCATTTCTTAAAGGTGGTACGTTATGGATGTTCTCAATTGTTTTTTTTTTGTATGGTCACCCAGCAGCCATGGAAAAGTTGTAGATAGTTAAAAAATTAGTGGCCCAAGAAACGGTGTTGAGGATGATCTTAATTAAAAGGAACAAGGACAGAAGGACAATGTCCAAAACAGGTCAGATCACGTCAATGAGGACAATAAGAACACCTTTCAAAAAGCTGGAGTAAAAGCTCTGATTAATCCACCCTCCCGATGTCAAAAATGAGCTCAACGAAGGAGAAGGATCCATTGAAAGTCTGTAAACCCGACATATTTGCAATGGACCCTATCTCAGTCATGTGATCTGTATCTAGACATGGCCCAGGGACCTTATAAAGTCATGTGATATGTCCCTATGGCATAGACCAGGGACCCTGTAGCAGTACATGTGCTGTCTCTATTCATGTACCCCAGGGTCCCTATAGTAGCAGTCATGTGATCTGTTTCTAGCCATTGGACCAGGGACCTTATAGAAGGCATGTAAATATCCCCTATGGCATAGACCATGGGACCATATAGCAGTCATGTGATTTCCCCATGGCACGGACCAAAACCATATAGCAGTCATGTGATCTTCCCCTATGGCATGTGACCAGGGACCATGTACAGTCATGTGATCTGCCCCTATGGCATGGAGCAGGGACCCCATACAGTCATGTGATTGTCATTATGGCAAGACCAGGACCCTAACAGCAGTCCATGTGATCGTATCTATGGTCTGGACCAGGAATTCTATAGCATCATGTGATCTGCCCTATTGCATGGACCTTGGGCCCTATAGGCTATCCATGTGATCTGCCCCTATGGCATGAACCAGGACCATGTAAGTCATGTGATCTCCCCTATGGCATGGAGCAGGGAACTTATAGCAGTCTTGTGATCTGTCCCTATGGCATGGAGGAGGGATCATATAGCAGTCATGTGATCTGTCTCTAGCCATGGACCAGGAACTCTATAGCAGTCATGTGACATGCCCCTATGGCATGGACCAGGGACCATAAAGCAGTCATGTGATCTTCCCTTATGGCATGGAGCAGGGTCCTAATCAGTCATTGTGATCTGTTCTCTTATGGCATGGTACCAGGTCCCTATATGCAGTCTGTATCGTGCCGCTATGGCATGACAGGACCTCCCTAAACCAGTCATGTGATCTGTCTCTCTCTATGGCCATAGACGCAGGACTCTATAGCTCTGTGATCTCTCTAGCCATGGACCTTATAGAGGTCATGTGTCATGCCCCTATGGCATGGACCAGGAACCATATAGAGTCATGTGATTCCCCTATGGCATGAGCAGGCTACCTATACGTTATGTGATCTGCCCCTATGGCATGGATGGCTCCCTTTAGCATTCATGTGATCTGCTCCTATGGCAATGGACAGGACCTATAGGATCATGTTAGCTTCCCTATGGCATGGATCGGGACCATATAGCCGTCATGTGACTGTCCTCATGCATGCAGCAGGGACCCTAGGACAGTAATAGCGATCTGTCTCCATGCAAGGAGTAGAAACCCTATATCTCAGTGATCTTTCCCTATAGCATGGAGCAGGGATCCTATAGCAGTCATGTGATCTGTCCCTATGACATGGAGCAGGAACCCTATAGCTGTCACGTGATCTGCCCCTATGGTATTGAGCAGGGACCATATAGCAGTCATGTGATCTGTCTCTATCGCATGGAGCAGGGACCATATAGCAGTCATGTGATCTGCCTCTATGGCATGGAGCAGGAACCTATAGAGTCATGTGACTGCTGTCCCTATGACATGGAGCAGGAACCCTATAGCATTCATGTGATCTGTCCCTATGACATGGAGGCAGGAACCCTATAGCTGTCACGCGTGATCTGCCCCTATGGTATTGAGCAGGACCATATAGGCACCATGTTATCTGTCTCTATCGATGGGGGAGGGACCATAGGCAGTCATGTGATCTGCCTCTATGGCATGGAGCAGGGACCCTATAGCAGTCATGTGATCTGTCCCTATGACATGGAGCAGGAACCCTATAGCAGTCATGTGATCTGCCTCTATGGCATGGAGCAGGGACCCTATAGCAGTCATGTGATCTGTCCCTATGACATGGAGCAGGAACCCTATAGCTGTCATGTGATCTGTCCCTATAGCATGGAGCAGGGACCCTATAGCAATCATGTGATCTGTCCCTATGACATGGAGCAGGGACCCTATAGCAGTCATGTGCTCTGTCCCTATGACATGGAGCATTGAACCCTATAGCAGTCTGTGCCTGTCCCTATGACTGAGCAGGACCCTATAGCGTCAATGTGTCTGTCCCTATGACATGGAGCAGGGACCCTATACAGTCATGTGATCTGTCCTTTGGCATGGAGCAGGGTCCCAATAGCATTCATGTGATCGTTCTCTATCGCATGGAGCAGGGACCTCCTAGCACATGTCATGTGATCTGTCCTATGACATGGAGCAGGAACCCTATAGCAGTCATGTGATCTGCCTCTATGGCATGGAGCAGGGACCCTATAGCAGTCATGTGATCTGTCCCTATGACATGGAGCAGGAACCCTATAGCTGTCATGTGATCTGTCCCTATAGCATGGCAGTCAGGGACCCTGAGCAATCATTTGATCTCCTATGACATGGAGCGGTGATCGCCTGCCATATGGCAGGGACCCTATAAGCAGCAGTCATGTGCTCTGTCCCCTATACATGGGCAGGGACCCTATGCAGTCACATGTGACTCTGTCCCTTGGCATTGGAGCAGGTCCCATAGCAGTCATGTATCTTCTCTATCGCATGAGCATGGGTACCCAATGAGCAGTCATGTGAGCTGTCCCTTTGGCATGGAGCAGTGGTCCCAATAGCAGTCATGTGATCTGTCCCTATGACACAAAGCAGTTTATATCAGATTATATTTAGATGTAAAGAGGAAACTGAATTTACAAATCCCTGGGCCCTGTTGAAGGACTGACGCATCCAGAACGGGACAATTAAACTTGACCTTGAGACTTCCTCAGTCACAGAGCGGATCTGTAACTCGCAGGATGAATCCAGTCCATCTGAACAGTTCCCTCACATTAAACACATCATAAATATCACTTTTAGTATTTTCTGCTTTCTAATGTGCAGTAAATTCTCCTTTTATATTTCTCTTCCTTCCTCTCCTAATTTTCCCCCTCAGCGATCACCTGTTTTTTATTCCAATGACAGAAACGCTCGGAGTTATATCGGGTGCCGGTCGGTTCTCTTCATACATTCAAATTAGCTCCGGAATTTTCTTTGTTACTTTTCATCAGTTTGCAGAGTTCTGTATGTCAAGATGTTGATTTCCATACCGGGGGAACATGAAATTAAAATTCTAGATCGAAGCCTTGAATATCATTAAAACCTTTTCCTTTCTTTCCAGGAGTTAACCCAAAAATGCTGCAGCAGGTGAGGTCGCTATTACCCTCCAGCCCCCAGTATATGGGAATGTTCATGTTACATAATACAGTATATTGGGTTATAAGTTTACCCTCCCATGGATTAAGAAACAGCTACAGATTGTGGTGCCAAAAATGGAAACTTCAGAGATGTAGAGCAATTTTTAATCCAAATTCCTCATAATTCTCCTCCACTAACATGTCTCTGCATGTTACCGGTGTCTCTGCCTCCTTTGAAAGCTTCAGCGTCCCCTGTTCTCCTCATGCTCTGCCCTCTGCATCTATACAAACCTCCTCTATCTCTTCCTGTTCTAAGCCATCCTAATGGTGTCACCCATTGATCTTCCTCCTCACAGTTCATCCCCTCACTGACAGACTGGAAAAAGAAGGGAGTGGCCATAACTCTCCTGCCGCAGCTCCTTCCTCTATCAACACATATGTAAACAAAATCACAAAAACAACAGAACCTCAATTCCTATGTTCTGCTTGAGCAGCATTGTAAAGAGGTTTTACCACGGACCCTGGGAAAATAGGGCCTAACTTGCTGATCCGTGTGCTCAGACCCCTGTGGATCGCAAAACGGGGGTCTGTCAGATTAATGGAGCAGACGGCCACACATGACTGTTCTGCTCTATTAATCTCTATGGAGCTGACAGAAATTGCCGATCTCTGTCAGCACCATAGAGATTAATGGAGCAGAATGGTCATGCGCGGCCGTCTGCTCCATTAATCTGATGGAGTGATGAAGGGTCAATCGTACCCCTCCTTTTCACGATCTACAGGGGTCACAGCAATGATAGGGCCACGGATAGGGCCTAACTTTCCATTGTGGGAAAACCCCTTTAATGTTTCAAACTTTGTAGTCAAAAGACTAGAAATCAAGCACAGACATCCCTTTTTTATTTGTGTTAGAGAATAGGTTAGAAACAGGAAGAATCGGTGCCTGCCATCCCAAAGGAGGAAACGGGGAGCTGAAGATTGTGGAAAGTTTCGAAGAGGAGCTGCACCGAGAACATCGCCCATAGAGTCCTTGCTCCATTCTAGATCTTTCGGTAATATCAACCATTAAACACAAGTAATATCCTAGTATGGGCTCTCTGTTTTAATCAAGGCAGTGCTAATGTTTTACACTTTGAAGACTAAGGCCTCATGCACATGAACTTAAGGGGGTCCATAATTTGCGGCCATATTACGGTTCCCATTCCGTCTTCGGCACACGTGTCATGGTTGATGAGGCACCACGCAGTCTGACTCATCGTGATTAAAGGGCACCTGACCACCAACAAATCTACCTATAAAGGGTAGATTGGTGGTAGGTGTGATCAATGGTACGTGAGGATGCCCTTTTTAAGGGCTAATCCTCACGTCCCCACACTTTTTTTATAACTTTATTATCCCTATATTCAATTTTACTTATGCGGCTACTGGGGGTGGATTAACCGCATCTGAGGTTACACGAGGCGGCTACTCCACGCCCCGGTAGCCACTTAACCCTCCTACTCACCCATCTTCGGCCCTCGTCCGGCGATCCTGCCGTCTGCTGCGCATGCGCAGAAGGAGAGGCCGCGCCTGTTTCGGAGCAGTGAGCGCGCAGGCGCGGGCCTGCTCTTCTGCGCATGCGCAGACGGCAGGATCGCCGGACGAGCTACGCGGAGCTGCGCCCGAGATGGGTAGTAGGAGGGGTAAAGTGGCTACCGGGGCGTGGAGTAGCCGCCTCGTGTAACCCAGATGCGGCTACTCCACGCCCCAGTACCGCATAAGTAAATTTGAATATAGGGATATAAAGTTATCAAAAAGTGTGGGGACGTGAGGATTAGCCCTTAAAAGGGCTATCCTCACGTCCCATTGATCCACCTACCACCAATCTACCTTTATAGGTAGATTTTGTGGTGGTAGGTTCCCTTAAGAAAAGAATAATATAGGACATTCCTATATTTGCCTAATTATGGTGCAAACTACTGCGCTCTCAATGAATATGGGAAGGGTACGGACCGCTCACCCGCCCTCCTCTCTGCTGCACCTTGTTGGATCCACGATGGAGCTATGGCCCGGACAAGCACTGTCCAGATCGGATGAGGCCTTAGACTGTATTCTAGAATTTCCACTTTGCATAGAATACACTTGGGGATATTTATCATAAGAAGCGAATGTGTTCTCTCCCATCAATAACAGTTATACCAGGAGGTATTAGGCAACCGGCTGAGACCATTTCTACAACCATGTCCTGTCTCTACGGTGTAGGTTACAGCTAGTGTGTCTGTCGCGGGCAGAAACACCCAAACTATCCACTGCACTGCTCCCTCCCCGTACACTTGGGATATTGTAAACTGATGTTACAAGCCTTATAAATCTCTCCATCTGTGCAATGAAACAAGGCCAAAAAGTGACCTACAGGATAAAACAGAAGCTACACAGTTTTTTAGTAGAAGCAGACTCTTAAAAGTTTTAAAAAGTTCCTTGCCTCCAATATTGTTCATTTTCATTAACCAGAATACAACAGGAGTTAAAACTGTTTTTCAGAATCTGAATTCTGCTCAGGAGTCCAGTCCCCCGATTCACCAACAGTTCTAATATCGAAAACTTGTAAAGCAAGAAGGATTCAAGTAACCAATCCAATAAAAGATAATCTAATTTTTTTTGGTGTTTAAGATTTACACAAAACAGACGTGCAAGCGACCCTCCCACAAGATGAAAAAGTTGCAAAGACGCACTGAAAATGTCACACGGATATGTTTTATTAACAGCGGAAGAACTGGCAGTAAGCAACCTGACCCGATGAAAAAACCTTTCTTGCGATTCTACAGAAAAGACAGTAAAAAAAATGTAAAAAAGTGACTGAGATGCCTTCATTGATGCCGTGCTCGTTACTTTTGGCGATGACATAGTAAACAAAGCTCATTAGCAGCTCCTTAAAGGGATTTGCCAATTTAAGAAAACTCTCATTTTTTCCCAATAGATTTTATTTGTGTTTTCAATTTTTAACTTAGATACATTCATTCTTATTAATATTTTATACGGTATGTATATACACAGTAACTTATGTCTAGTCCATGTGAATACCTCCCTTTGGGGTAGGCGACACATACACACACACACAAAAAAAAATACATTTAAAAATTCCAAAATTCTGTGTTGTTAGTGTACCATTTTCATTAAAAAAATGTCCATATTGATAGGTTTGTCCTGAAATTATTCAAGTTCTCAAATTTTAACCCCCTGTTGATTTTTACACAATAAGCTACTTAACCCTTTACTTTAACAATTTTACTGAGTTTGTATGGCTGTTTTAGCTCCTATCACTCAGTGATGGCCAGTGTAAATTCCAGAGTGTGAGCGGGGATTCTCTAAGCAGAACACTTCCTGATTCCTCTATGGGATGTGCGTGCTGACAGTGTGCTTAGATTATCAGGGTACAAGGGTTTATCTACACTTTTATTTAGCTTTTAAACATTCTACTAGTATCTGACACGTAGAAAAAGAGAGACAGATCAGAGATGAGAGATGATGGATCCATGAGATGGATAGAAATGACTATACGCACTCCCGCACTGCTACAAACTCAGCTATACCACACATAGTCGGCTCTCTACACCTCCTTCCCCCGGTAAAAGCTCTTATGCATACTGTAGCTTGTAGAGAAAGGCTTTGCGCTGCTGCTTGCTGGCAGGAGGTGTCTGTGTGTGAGTTTGTCTTGTAATGGAGGGGGCAATGATTACACTGCATCGTGCAGACCAGAGAAGCTATTCGTGAAAGAGTCTGCATGACCATAGTCAAATAATTACAGTTGGACCCTTAGCAACCAAAAGTACTATCCAGTGATGATAGGGACAGGTTAGAATATATCCGTGGAAATGCTGTCGCTTGTTATAATGACAGTGTATTGTTATCCTGGGGTAATATTAAGATCTTCCTTTGTGGAATATCCCTTTTAATTGAACGGAGGGCCCCTACATTACTGAAAAGATAAGATTCGTCTCACAACCCAAGTCACCTATATATATCAGAGCCACAAGATCTACCACAGTTTCATCTGCAGATCTCAGATTCCCGACATGTATTTCAGATTCCACAATGAATAGAACATAATATTCATGTTAAACTATCCATTAATAAACCAAAATGCATATACATGCCACTCGCAATTAACCTCCAACTAATAATGTTATATTACTCCTTCTCCACTTGATGATCATTTAGTAGGTGTGCATTCTTCCGACTTGGACATGTTACATAATGTTCTTTTTTTCATTCATCTGCATGATTACTCCCACGGGAAGAGGACAAGTCAAACAGTCTTTGAGTTGGTCCAACTTACGAAAAGGTATAGAGGCCTCTACAGATGATGGGGTGATTAAACGATAACACACATTGGTGTATATCTTCCAGAGGTCAGGATAATTGTACTCAACATACATATCTAATTAAGAATACAAATTATATCTGGAAAAATAAAAATACTGTAGCATAATTAATTTTGTAATTGTATGGTCAGCTAATGATTTTGGGAGAAGGAGGAATACACCTCTCCTTTGGGTATTTTCTAATTGGGCAACCTCCTACAGATCTATGTTCTTATGCATTCAGTTACTTACTTTGTGTACTGTGTGAAGAGTTTTCAGATTCTTTGTTTACAAGAATGAGAACTTGATAAATGAAGGAGCAGCACGGAAGAAGTTTATGACTGATCCTACCCCTCCAGTCTCTGTCAGTGAGGACGGGCAGCAGGGGTAAGAACAGGGGGAAATGTTTGAAACTCTCAAAGGAGGCAAAGACACCAGTCAGTGTAATGCCAGAGATGGTTGATAGAGATTTATTAAAAAAGTACGGCCACCCACTTTAGGTTAAGCAGTAAAGGACGTAAGAATGCTTGCTACCCACTGTATTTCCTATAATGGAGTTATTGCTACCCTGTATAATGTTGCGCTGTTCACTTGCTATATCCATAGATCCCAAGATCTGCATTGACCATGGGCTGCTTGAGCTCAAACGCCATAAGGTCCTCACTCACTGGGTCAATGGTAAAGAAAAGCGGAATCCTAGGTCTGTTCACGCAAAGCCTGCTAGTGTCTCATACGTTATAAACCCAATCAGGTATTGACCTTACAAATCCAATTGGAAAAGTACAGTATATATCTGTGTGTAACAGAATACACTGGGCATACACGCAAGGCAGTAAACAACAGCTGACAATGTGGATTCCCCCCAAATCTTCCCCGATTTCTATGGTTAGATTCCGCTGCATCATCCACCAAACCTGATTTTTGGGACTTATGCAGGTTGTCAGTTACTGTGCCAGTAGGCAAATTTGTCATTTTTTTTTTGGGTTTGCTAGAGTCCATGTATATCGATCCTTACACTCCAATCAATATGCATGGTTTGGCTAATAATTAACCTCAACCCACGGCGAGCATGTACATGGAACCTAAGGGGGGCCTAATGGGCACACTATTCCTCTAGATGCTAAACTTATGGGAATACCTAAACATTCTCACATTTGAATTTGAGCACTGGTTTGGCATATAGTTGTGGACCAAAGAACACAAGATGGGCCAACCTTGTGGCAACCTGCATAACGTTGTGCTGATGTTCTTGTTGGGACACTCTCTCGATTAATCCTGTAAGATAGCTCCGGTTTAGGCAGATGGAACTCTAACTGGATTCACAAAGCTATTGCATCTCGCGTATCCCCAAACCGTATTTGACGGGTGGGTTTGGTGGTCGAAGGGACTCAGTATGTGAGGCACAAGGCCAATCCGAGAAGTCAGAAGTGGAAGTAGGTGGGATCCAGCGAGCTGGTAGCTATATCAGCCCATGGCCAGTTCATATAAAAGCTTACAGATCATTTATTTATAGACATACAGGCAGGGTCCTCTCCTCCATACGATGACCAAGTGCTCTGATATGGAAATTGATGGGTTGTATTAGGCAGAGCACCTCATTAAGGAGCTTGATAAGACTCAAACCATTTCGATGTCAATTCATTAGTGTTAGTGATTTTTGGTATGGGGAATTACGATGGAGCATTTCTCTGGTTATTACGGCTCCAGAGCGCAACTTCATTATTTTCATTTCAGGCCTGAAATCATTCATTGAAGTAACATATCTCAATATAAAAACGTCTATGTTACAACCAGGATATTTCTCCAGTAGAATATCTGACGCATTTCCTGTGTCTCAGCATGAAAGCAAAGATTAATGCCTTAGAACATGCGTTACAAGCCTTACACGGGAAATATGCCATATTTAACAAAAGAAGACGTCCACAAACCTCTCATCTAGTAGATCCATCTCCATAAATAGATAATGAAGAACTCCAGTAATACAACGAATCACCTATGTCTACAATCATTCATTTAGTTCATAACTAACTTTCAATATAGTGGTCGATCGGACTGAAGTGCTAAGTCTGTGCCGATCTTGGTGATCAAGTCCCTGAAACCTGACCCTAAATCATCAGAAGTTCGATCTGTGCTTGATCACGGATATAACAGACCGCCAGCATTAAAATTAGAACTAGCATGTTGATGTCGACACTTACATGGACAGCGATGATGCCCCCACCACTTTGAGGAGATCGTGCTCCCAATTACGTCATGGGCAAATGCCGATCCTCCCCAAAAAGGCGGCGCACATTGATGCCCTTAAAACAGCAAACACACCAGTTGAATCCGTCTACAGCACTAATTCATGATGTTACTAAGGTGACATTCGGGCTGAGTACTCGAACTTGGACATGAAATGAATTTCAAGTACTATGGTGGTCTCTCGCACTAATCCAATAATTAGGAAATTTGTCATTCCGAAAATCCGACGTCAATTCGAACTACTATGGGCATTCATCACCATGGACAGTGGGGAGGAACTCAACCTTGAGGAATTGATGACATCATACTAATTTGCGCGATCGGTAGGGCGTTTCCCACTGCCGAGTTTCTTCCTGCTGGTCTCAACGCTTAGGATTTACTACGTGACAAATCCGCATGCGATATGAAAGTGTGGAGACTGCCCTACAAGACGGAAGGGTTTTTCATCTTATATCAACCGAGGGCATCATTATGGCTTTAGTTTATTTCATTTACATTGTTAAAGAAGATTTTGGGCAATGTTTTTTTTTACATGTATGTTGCTAATTATTATAAAAGAAGCTTGGTAACAGTTTTCCTGGGGAAATCAATATGAAATTTTTAGTTTGATTTTTCTGGGTCATGACATTTGTATTGATTCTAATTTCATTGCATTAATTATAGGAAAGAAAAGACGAGAGACTAAGACAACGGTACGTCGATGATAGTATCCGACTTCTTTAGAAGTATCCATCTCTAAGTACGTGCGCTGGTACGTCACGGTGGTCTGGTGGGACAGTACCGGGCTTTTTCGTTGTGCAATCCACGAATGCTTCAGTAAATTCAAACGACTCTCAAGCAGTAAACGGATTGCCTTGTGAGAGATAAGCAATATGCGTCAGTGGAATGCTGACACTGAAGCCATAGAGCAAGACGTGCTGAATTAAAATAAGATTGCACGCATGTTGATGCCAGTACTATCTCATTGGATACGATTTAGAGGCGGTTCCCTAATTTAGCGCCCAACTTGAACTCATGGTACAAGGAGTCAAGGCATAAGTTTTGAGACATTACAACAATCTTCATTCTTACACTGTCTGTCTCCTATGGGTTATAGATTGTTTTTATCCACATATAGAGATAAAAGTGCAATCATATTAATGAGGAACAGAAGCTTTTCTTGTCAGTTAGAGAGTTAATCAGCGAGTTAGATTGTGCCATTGTGCCCCTTCTTTAGGACCTCTGCAATTCTCCATGGCAGCTCCAATCCCTTCTGGAGCAAATCCTGACTGAATGCCGTCCATTCCTGCACAATCAATAATTTGATTGCAATTTTGCTGGTTGTCCCACCCTCATCTTGATGATTGGACCCAAAATCTCTATGTTTTTGTTCCCTGAGCCATTTAGATCTCACTTTGCTTTAGGGCAGTGCTCCATCATGCTGAGAAGGTATTGTCATCACCATCTGCTCCTGGAGGGTTGGGCAGAAGTTGCTCTTGGAGGGACATTCTTGCTCCCACTCTTATCCTGGATGTGTTTTTAGTCAAGCTGTGAGGGAGCCGATTCCCTTGGTGGATAAGCCGCCCACACATAAAAGGCTGACGGGGCTTTACAGTGGCATGAGACAAGACTGGTGGTATTATCTCACCTTGTCTTCTCGCCAACAAGTGTTGATCCCAGGTTCCAAACAATCGGAAAGGGATTCATCAGAGAAAATTACTCTTGCTGCTCCTGGACACCAGCCTGCTCCCAAGATCTCCGCAGTGTCACAGTGCGTGCAGGTGGCATAAACTGCCTGCTGACAGTCCCTGAGAAGCTCTCATAACTGTGGAGCCCCATCCCCAAGCTGAGACACTTGTAAGCGAACGGCCGGGGCGACTTGCTGTCCCTCTGGGCCCACTGGAGCCTTTGGCAACAATGGAAATCTTCTCCTTGAATTTCCTTGATGAGCGTTATAGATTGGTGACTGGATGCAACTTTCTAGCTGACACTACTTTCCCTGTTCGCCAGTTTTTGTGCAGTGCAATGATGACTTCACAGTTTCCTGTTAGAGATAGGCCATGGCTAACAAAATCAAGTATGTGATGCATCTAATTGTGTGTCCGGGGATACCCTGCCAGGGATGGAGGCGAATAACCCCTACATGGTCCGGTGATGGGATTCGAGCCTGTGGTTGTGCAGAGGATTGCCCTTGGTTAACTTGTGGTACCCGCATCACTAGCTAGTCTTAAGGGACCCCGATAACCCAACAGATGTCACCCTATTAAACCAGTCTTGATCTTTCAATATCAAAGTTTATCATGTGCAATTCTAATATCTGCAAATTTCCTATTACCCAGGCAACATACGTCGTCCAGTTGCGTAGGGAGAGCCACTATCAATGCCAAGGTGTTCGTGACAAGGACATGTGGGAAGGACAGTGATGTCCGGGACGGGGGCATAGCCTGCAGCATGAGGACAGGGTGGTAACTGACTGCATGGTTGTGTCCTTGTCCCTTGACGGATCTCAGGAGCGACAGGACATAATAAAAGCAGTTTTTTGAAAAAATCGCTTCGAGCAGAAAAAACCTACTATACAGCTCTATAAACAAGCTGAGGCAATACTTAGAAGTTTAGTTTGTAGTGTACTGTTTTTGGAATTGTGGTGGGATTTTTCTAATGTAAAAGGTTCCCTTTATCAAAACAGTGCACCCGTATTTAGTGCAGTTTGGCCAGGAGTAGTGTGGCATGAATATGGCGCCCCCTGCACTATCACGCAGAACGTACCATGTTTTTTTGGTGAAGTCTTCACAACAGGGGGGTGGTGCCAACAATTATTTTGGGACATGATTAATTGTGTTGCTGGGTCCGACGAGCACCGGAACAACCTTCTTTATGTGCAGACATGCATCGGTTGCATCCAGGTTATAATGCAGCGGACACTTCTCAAATCACATGCACAAGAAAGTTCTTTGTTAGGCAAAGTCAGACAGAAATGGGCAAACTGTTTAATAAACTTGGCCTCCAGTCACAAGAAGATAATTTGGGGTTCATTATAAGGGCCGATTCGCGTTTCGACGTTTACCTGAATATATCGGCCGCTTGGGATCGCGAATGGACGGGTACGTAAATCTTGCCCACATTATCTGGTGCTGGACATCCCCCCCATGTCTTTAACTGCCCATTTCTCTGTATCACAGAGGTCTCTAGAGATCCTAACCTTCCTATAGAACAGTAACTGGGTTCCCCACTGAAACACTTTTTCTTTAACGTTATCCGAAGATTTAGTACAGAAAATATTTCCAAGTCTTTTTAGAAAAAAAAATATCCCAAAAAGTATCAAAAATGTAGGTGTTCACATTCTTTTTCCCGAGGCTGCTTGACAAATGACGGTTTCCCATGATCAAAACTATAGGCAATGACTGTATTTGACTTTCTGAACTCGGAAGTTGGACCTGCAGAGATAAGTGACTGAATATCAGGAATGTAATATTCTTGCCTAAGTGTCCCTATTACACAGACGCGCTAACACCGAGCGCTCATCATGTCTCGATCACTGCAATGCGCCGCTTTCATCGTGTTTTCACAAGCCAATGAGCAACAACATAAATGAGGATGATCACACGTAGTCCTTACTCCCCTCTATGCGGTGTTTTATTTACACAGGTGGGGGTTTTGCTTATTACCAGATGATGTGTCAGTAGAGACTTTGGCTCCTTGTTGTGTCTGCACAGGCAGAGGACGGACGCTGCGGTAGAGGGAACCTTAATGTTACTCAGGAGACATGGACGCAGGGGCAATTTATGAATCTCCTGCAGAAGCTACTGTGCAGGATCTTTCATCTTGGAAGGTTTCCCCCTGCGTCTGACGATTTATAAGATGCTTGTTAGTTGGAAGGTTTCCCCCTGCGTCTGACGATTTATAAGATGCTTGTTAGTATGAAACACGACCACAAAGACATCTCATATAACAAAATAGGGATTTATATGCTCTGTCCCTATGACATGGAGCATTGACCCTATAGCAGTCATGTGCTCTGTCCCTATGACATGGAGCAGGGACCCTATAGCAGTCATGTGCTCTGTCCCTATGACATGGAGCAGGGACCCTATAGCAGTCATGTGATCTGTCCCTTTGGCATGGAGCAGGGTCCCAATAGCAGTCATGTGATCTTTCTCTATCGCATGGAGCAGGGACCCTATAGCAGTCATGTGATCTGTCCCTATGACCTCTCTATTGGCCAAAAAAATCCAATGTGAATGTCTTATTCAAGTTTTTTCCCGGACCATTGTAACAGCGACACATGGGGCCTTACTAAGTGGTCCGAAATGCTGCATTTCGTGGGTTTCCCGAATATTTCCATTTTGCTTGCCGATGAGGCCCAACCGGATTTTGGTGTATCGGCGCTGGCGTTCACAGCAACAGGAAATAATAGGAGGAACTGGACACAGTCGTAAACAACACTAAAAACCAAAATAGATTTTCTGGCAAAGAACATCAGCCACTTCCTGTACATACGGAAAGACAAAGGTGAACTCCGGCGGACCTCGGCGCAGCAGCAACCTTTGCTGGATATCGGGCACACGTCCCTTAGTGAAAATCCTGGCAGTCCCAATCCACTACCGAATCAATGCCGCCGTGGATCGCGATGGAACCTAGGGTAAAGTAAATGGCCCAATTGAGCTGATTTCCGTTTCCCTCTGAGATCCTCTATACGTATTTATAGTTATACTAGGTCTGATTTCCTCTACTGGTCACAGTAAGAATTTTCGATAACTCATTGCTTAACCTTCATTAATGGGTAAGAAGTTAAAATCTACCACCCGGCACATTTCATACACAAAAAGAATTGGAGGCAACGTGTCCCACGCTCAGCAACCCAACTGATGAAGATGAATATTCCCATTCTCTGGATCACGGGGTCCGCCTTCCTCCCTGATTGCAACTCCGATTATAACTTGTTTATTCTTGAATAAAGGATAACTTCTAAACTTGGGAACAACCCTTTAAGTCAAGATTACCTCTTAACTTTCCATAACTACCTGCACATCATGGGGCTGTTACGAAGTATGAAGAGGGCTCACGGGCAGAACCTTCTTCAGGCAGACTGGGTATTTGCTGTTTCACTATGGGCTGCATCTTGCCCAGTACTATTCAGTAAACCGAACATCAGTAACAGACATTGGGTCACATTTACTAATACAGTGCAGTGTGTACTATTGCACTGCCGAGTCCGTGACAGTGCGCGAGATTCATGATCTCGTGACACCATTCTTCATGAATCTGGCCCCCCGGGTCAACTTTTCCATACGAGGGCAACACTTTTTTTTTTTTGTGCACCCTTCAACATGGGTCGTGTGACACATTTCTTTTGCATCATAAAACTGTATAAATGTAGCACACGATACGACTAGGCACCTAACAGCCACCCTCATCTGCGGAAATTTTGTCGTGTGAAGCATAGTGCAGCAGGGCACAAAGCGGCAAGCATCACGGGCGACACTATGTGGCACGGACACTTCTTAAATATCTGTGCAGCCGTTTGCCACCTAAAAGAACGTGCAAAGTGATGCCCAGAAACTGGATGCCTGTGAAAAGCCTTAGTAATGTCTCTCATTTGTACAGGACTCATCTGTCAATCACCATGTACTGCATACAGCTTTAATGATCAGCAGCCTCTGGGGTTAATATACTCAAGGGGGGTCTGATAATATAGTAAAAAAAAAAACAAAAAGTTAACCGGTAATATAAACTCAGTATAGCCGACCCAGTATAAGCCGAGACCCCTAATTTCAACACCAAAACTGAAAACCTATTGCTCGAGTACTAGCCGAGGGTGGGAAATGCCATTTGTTACAGCCTCCCAGTATATACGTCCTGGCCAGCCCCTGTACAGCATTAGAATGCCTTCCCAACCCGGTAGTAGGGAAAAAAAAATAACACTGTACTCACTTCCGACGTCCCACATAGGTCCTCTTCTCTTCTGTCTCGAGACTGTACCTCAGACAGAATAGGCTACGTGACTCAGAAAGGTGATTTTTTTGCTCTTTATTTTTTTAGTTGACTCAAGTAAGCCGTTATGTTTTGAGCACAAATTTTGTGCTGAAACTATGCTATACTCGAGTATATAAGGTCACAAATTTAAACAAAAAATCGCCTAGAGCTGATTAAAAATAAACCGACAATTAAATCAAAACATTTTAGGTATCAACCCACATCCTAAAACTGCCGATCTTTCACACTAAAAAAAAAACGCGCTATTTCCATGCGTACGGAAAATACGCCAAAACTTCATTTTTCTGCTTTGCAAAATATAAACATTGCAATTAAAGTGTGGAAAAGGCCACACATCCCCAAGTGGTACAATGTGAACGTTCTCTTGACCCCAAAAAACATTACATCTTAACCTTAGGGGCCTGTCCCCTAAAGGTAGAAACAAGTCTATGTAGAATAATTCCTTTTATTACAAACATTTTTCAAAATCTATCAAAACATAATAAAACCGTATAGCCATTATCCAATGAGCGTAACTCAAGTCAATACCAACATATAAACGGGGAGGTGTCATTTGTATCAACACAGTGAAGCCATAAAAACAGAATAAACAAGACAAACCGGTACAAATGTACTTTTTTCACACTGCAATTTTTTCCACCTTCCCAGTAGACAACATTGAATATTCAATGCTGTAAACACTTGGAACTACAATTGTTCACAAAAAAATTATCCCTCGCTAAATAACCCATTCTCCACTCCACTGTTATTACAAAAATTCGCATCTTCACAGATTATTCCAACCTGTCTACTATCAGATCCTGGTGTTTACAATTTGGTTTTTCCCTTTTGGATATCGAACATAAATTTTCTGACACATTAGTCGGCACATCCTTCTCATGATAGCTTCTCCCTTGTGTGCCCACTGCAAGTGCTCTCTGACGCCTGCCCCTCTCCTTTGCATTACAAACCCCGCTCAGACACAGCCCACTTCCAGCCAGCAAACAGCAATGTGCAGAGACTTCGCTCCAAATTAAGGCACGACCGATAACGTCTTTAAGGCAGAACTAAGTGTGTTTTATTGATTAGGTGAGGAGAGCGGAGCTTAATAAAGTGTTAAACAAACACTTGTATCCGATACCTACCTACATCCACTTTTGAGCACCAGCATCTCAGCGACAACGGCACGAGGATCACTGAAGTATCGTTCTGGCTGTCATAAGACAGACCCCGCTCAACACTGGTGCACCTATTATACGACCATCACTTCTCGTGCTAGTCAGCTAAACATCAATCAAACGGAGTACCATTGTAAAGTAGGGGTTACATTAATAAACATCAACTAGGGGGTTGGATTCTTGAGAACTTTCTTTTTAACATTTTGAACAGCCATTTTATTGTTACAAATGATAAACCGCGGTGATAAAAGTAACATTTTGTAGCATATGATCGCCCAGTAAAACAGCTCTGTGGCCCGTTTCTCTATCTTTTTTCCTGTTGGGAGACCATGTCATGTCTTAAAGTTACTTCTAAAGGTTTGTCGCCTGATCAGACAAGAAGACGGCTAACCATTTTACCTCTTAATGGATCCAATACACATAAAGTTCCACTGATGATTTAGGAGGCGATAAGACTTTACCCGTGACTGTCTTGCCTCTGGCAGGGAGTAGTAGGGAGTCTTACATGACAAGTTTCTAAATGAGCCTCTGAGCGGCTGCCATTCTGTCATTTCATATGTCATTACCCTCCACCGCACTACCTAATACAATGGTGTTCATGCGATCCCGCCACACAATTTTGAAAGCACAGAAATCATCTGACTGAGACTGAAAACATGAAAATATCCTGGGCTTGGATCATTATGTTTATTTTACCCATATGAATGAATGTATCATCATCACCTCTATAGGCTGATCAGCCAGTGTGGGAGGATGGGAAGGCGGGGCCATCTGCTCATAAGACTTATTTTAGCTTATTTATATTTGTTGTAAATTTACTTCCTGAAAAATTTTATAAACCTATCTTCTACTATGATGTAAAATACTATTTACTTTTCCTCTGGGTTTTTCTGTCTACGACCTTCTCCATATACGTTCTACCTTCTCTACACCTCTTCTAAACGTTTCTGGCCCTCTGTCTACAACATCTTCCTACGTTTCTGCTCATCTTTATACAACCTCTTCTACGTTTCTGCACATCTGTATACAACCTCTTCTACGTTTCTGCCACCTGTATATGACCTCTCCTATTTTTCTGCACATCTGTATACGACCTCTTACGTTTTGCACATCTGTATAGACCTTCCTTCACTAATTTTTTCTGCACATCTGTATATGACCTCATCCTATTTTTCTCTGTCACTCTGTATATTACTCTCACATACGTTGCTGCACACGTTTTCCATCGGCCTTCACACATTTTTCCTAATAAGAAATAAAATCTGTAGTAGAGATTTGGCTCTCCATGTTTGTGGTTCTGCACAGCTGAGGAACGGACGCTGCGGTAAAGGGAACCTTAATGTTACTCAGGAGACAGGACTCAGGGACATTTATAATCTCCTCCGAAGCTACTGTGCAGGAATCTTTCATCATGTATAGGTTTCCCCCTGCGTCTGACGAATTTAAAAAAAGAAGATAGCTTTGATTAGTATGAAACACGACCACAAAGACATCCTCATATAACTAAATAGGGATTATATCAAAAAGGAACGAGACAATCACTAAAGTTTAAGGATTTAGGTATAATAACAAACATCAGGGGAGGATGGTGGTAGGGCTATCGCCGAGGACCTCACCTACAAATACATAGTCCCAAAGAGGAGAACTAGTGATAACCAGCAGTCAGATTTTAATCAGATAGTGACCACAATCTGGACTGTCACTTACAGATAGACAGACAGATAGAAAGATCAATCGATAGATGGATATGGATGTTACGATAGATAGATAGATAGATATATACCTAGATAATCATGATCGATGATAGATAGATAGATAGATAGATAGATAATACATAGGTTTAGGAAGAGGCAGCCACTTCCAATTTGGGAGTGCTGCCTCTTCCCCTAAACCTTATATTGGCAGCCCCCCCCCTCCCCCTGCCTGGGGACTTACGACTTTGCACCCACCGGAGTTGCTGTGCTGCTCTAACACTTTCCTTTTTCTAGATTGATACCTAGCATACTATTATAGATAGATAGATCGTATTAGATAGATAGATAGACGATAGATGATAGATATAGATGATGGAGATAGATAGATATATAGATAAAGATAGATAGATAGGAGCGATAATGAATAGATAGATAGATAGACCTGAATAGATAAGATAGATGATAGGATTAGATAATAAATATTAGATAGATAGTATCGATAGAATAGATAGCCTAGGAGCTCGATATAATAGATTCGATAGGATCGCGCTCCTCGCTCGCATCTGCCTCGCTCTGCTGCTCTACGACTACTCGCTCGCTCGACTCGCTGCTCTCGATCGATTGCATTCACGCTAGATCGAAGATCGATCGCGCGATGCTAGATCGGAGCTAGATCATCGCATCTATCGCTCGCTGAATCTCGCCCCTCGGCGCTCCTCGCTCGGTCGCTCGACTTCTTGCTCGCTCGCTCTGCGCTCGTCGCATCCCGCTCCTCGCGCTCGCCGCTTCTCTCGCTCGCTCTGCGCTCCTCGCATCGCTCGCTCGCTTTCGTCGCTCGCCCCTCGCTGGCTGGCTCGCTCGCCTCCTCCTCGCTCGCTCGCCGCATCGCTCGCTGCTCGCTTTTCTCTCCGCTCTGTGCCCCCCCTCTGGCCGTCCTTCCCGCTCGCCCGCCCTCTCGCCCGCTCCCCTCGCTCGCTGTCTCCTCGGTGGGTCGCCATCGCTCGCTCGCTCACTACCTCGCTCGCTAGCTAGATAGATGATAGATAGATAGATACATAATGTTTTAGGAAGAGGCAGCACGCCAAATTTGGAGTGCACTGCCTCTTCCCTAAACCTTATATTCCCTGGCAGTCCCCTGCCTGGGGACCCTTACGGACTTGCACCCACCGGAGTTGCTGTGCTGCTCTACTTTACCTTTTCTAGATAGATACATAGTAGATAGATAGATAGATAGATAGTAGATAGATAGATAGCAATCAGACTATTGCATCAGATTAGATAGATAGATAGATAGGATGTCAATATATCAATAGGTAAGATAGATGATAGATAGATAGATAGACAGATAGATAGATAGAGATAGATATGGGAGATAGATACATGATAGATAGAGATAGATAGATAGATAGTCGGAATATATATATAACTATTAGATAGATGATAGAAAGATAGCTAGCTAGATAGAGATAGCTAATCGATCGAGATCGATCTCCCGATAGTAGATAGATAATGGAATATAATAATATGAGGATAGATGATATATTACATAGATAGATAATAGTAGATACGATCATCGATAGATAGTAGATCGATAGAGATAATGATAGCTAGATAGAATATAGATAGATAGATAGCTAGATCGATAGGAGAATAGATTAGATC
Organism: Engystomops pustulosus; assembly: GCA_019512145.1. Classification (NCBI taxonomy): domain Eukaryota; kingdom Metazoa; phylum Chordata; class Amphibia; order Anura; family Leptodactylidae; genus Engystomops; species Engystomops pustulosus. The sequence goes on from WNYA01000018.1 coordinate 865,666, forward strand.
GATAGAATAGACTCGGCTGGCTCTCGCTCGCTACGCTCGTCTCTGCTCGACGCTCTGCGCTCGCTCCTCCGCTCCTCGCTAGCTCGCTCGCTAGCTACCTCGCTCGCTAGCTCCTAGCTCGCTGCTCGCTCGCCGCTCGCCGGTGCTGGCTCGCTCGCTAGCTCGCTCAGATCGGATAGATAGATAGCTTTTAATCCAGCTCGTGACCACAATCTGACTGTCACTTACGATAACCCCAGACTCGAAAGATCAATCGCTAGCTGGATATAGGTGGGTTCGATATATAGATAGGCATAGCTCATACAGAGATAGATCGATAGCATCGATGATAAGAAAATACATGAAGGTTTAGGAAGACACTGACAGCACTCCAAACTTTGGAGTGCTTGCCTCTTCTAAACCTTTATATTGCAGTCCCCCTGCCGGGGACTTTACGGACCTGCACCCCCACGGAGCTGCTGTTGCTGCTCTAACTTCCTTTTCTAGATAGATACATAATACACGATAAATAGTAGATACATTACGATAGCTCGCTGATCTGCGCATAGATAGATAGCTAGATCGATAGGATAGATCGATAGGAGACTAGCTAGCTCGATAGATCAATCGCTAGAGAGATAGATAGATAGCTAATGATAGATAATGAGATACAAACATAGTCGCTCCTCGCTCTCTCGCGCTCGCTCGGCTCTCGCTCGCTCCCGCTGCTCGCTCGCTTCGCTCGCTCGCTCGATCGCCAGCTCTCGCTCGCCTGGCTCGGCGCTCGCTCGCTCCCTCCTCGCTCGCTCGCTCGCTCGCTAGCCGCCTAAGCTCGCTCGCTCTTGCGCTCGCTCGCTGCTCTCTCGCGCTCGCTCGCCTAGCTCGATCGATCGCTCGCCTCTCCTCCCGCTCGCTCCTTCCCTCGCTCGCTGCGCCATCGCTCGCGGCTCCTGCTCGCTCCCTCCTCGCCCTCTCTGCGCTCGCCGGCTCTCTCGCTCTCTGCTCGCTCCGCTACTGCGCTCGCCTCGCGTCGCTCGCTCGCTTGCTCCTGCTCCTCGCTGCTCGCTCTGCGCTAGCTCGCTCGCTCGTCGTCTCGCTCGCTCGCTCGCTCGGCGCTCGGCGATCGATCATCGATAGCAGATAGATGGAGGCTAGCTAGATCCATAGATAGATAGATAATAGATGATCTTAAATCAGATAGTGACCACAACTCGACTGTAAACTTACAGTACGACGACAGAATAGAAGATCAATCGATCGAGGATTCTGGATGGGTAGTAGATCGATGATAGAGTGATGATAGATAGCATAGATAGATAGATGAGAATAGATAGATAGATGATAGTAGATAATAGATACATAGGTTAGGAGAGGCAGCCACTCACAATTTGGGAGGTGCTGCCTCTCCTAAACTTATAGGATGATAGCTATAGATAGATAGATTAGATACGATAATAGATAGCATAGCGATAGAGTAATAGATAGATAGATAAAGATGATAGGAGATAATAGATATGAATAGATAGATAGATTAGCGATATGACTGAGTAAATAGATTAGATTAGATAGGAGATAGATAGATAGATGCATAGATTATGATATGAGATAGAAGATAAGATAGATAAATATTGAGAAATCGATAGATAGATAGAGAGATAGATAGATCGAGCGTAGATAGGAGATAAATAGATAGAATGATATTTAGATAGATAGAATCCTGCTCTCGTTTATTAGCCGCTTGACTTTTTATCTGCCTTCAAATACCCGCCGCTAAAAATATCCGCTAATTAGTTGTTGAAATCTTGTTGTCTCGCGCTCCCGTTCACTTTCCTCCTCTAATGGCTGGACAGGTAACAATTACAGTAGATTCGTTGATATATTACCCTTTTCCGGACCTTTGCATCAATCCCCTACCTCCCGCAGCTCTCGCCCGGACTGCGCCCATCTCCTCTTACATAGGGTGGAGGTCGTAAATAATCCCGGGCAGAGACGTTTCCCGCATGGCTTCAGACCTAATGTGCTTTAAAAACATGTACTAGAACAGGTTCTTTCGGATGGGCATAAATTAACTATGTAAGTTGCACTCATCGTGTGGGACATGTGTGGTTCTATGCAGAGTAATAGACTTCCGGCAGTGAATATTCTATGGATGAACATTCTGGGGCAAATTAAACTTACCCGGCCCATTCGACGTCCAGCGGCGCGCCTCTCTGCGGTGGTATTCGGGTCGGCACGGGATCCTATGGAAAGGCAGTTCCTCCGCCGTTCCAACAGATGTGGCACTGCTGCCTTGATGAAAAGTCATCTTCATCTGCGCCGGAAATGCACACCTAGGACCAGCGTGAAGGTAGCGCATCCAAAGCGACACTTTTTTCGGTTTTAAATGCGGGCGGTTTTTCCGAACGTCGGTTTCCGTTCGGCCACGCCCGATTCCGTGGCGAGGCAGGGCGCGAGACGCACCAATCCGATCGCCGTGCGCTCACAATCCCGACGGGGAATTTCAGGTACCATCGGGCAAATCGGAAATATTCGGAGTAACCCGTCTGTTGAAATCATAAGCGAATCGGGCCCTTATTAACCGACCCCCCTCTATGTGTATCTGTGATACAGTTCTAATGGCATTGATATGTTTCTGAAAACAGTGGATACTGTTTAATGGGTACGTACCTGCACCTATAGCAGGTATCATAGCGGACGTCACATCAATATGGCTCCTGTTACAGAACTGTGGACACAAGGTGGTGTCAGGTACTAAGCCACCAGCGAAAACTAGAAGATCTCCAGGATGCAGAAGACAACCCAAGGTGGAAGTAACCTCATCTACTCCACCAATACTAGTACAGCGTCCCTCCCCCTGGTGTTACGCACCAGTGTTTTTTCCCTTCTCCCCATCTAAACATGGAGGGGCACATTTACTTAGCGTCGTCGCGATTCCGCCGCGTGCTTTGGGCGACGCGGATTCGGAGACTGCGACGATCACTAAGATGTCCTGCAGCTGCGCTTCTCAGCGACGTTCCGCCGGAGTCACCTTCTTCTTCGTCCACTTAAGTGTTGGAGCTTGCAAAAAACCAATTTCGTTTTTAAATTCCAAGGATTTGTTCAATCCGTCAGGTTGTCCGCCTGCCACGCCCATCGCAATTCGGTTGGTGAAAAGCCGCGCCGATGCAACCCATCCGATCACGTACGCTAAAAAACAGGGGCACAATCATCGCACAAAATGAAAAAAAGTCGGCAGAAACCCGATGAAAAGGTAGCGTTCGACCCTAGTAAATATGCCCTATATGCATATACCATATCACACTACATAAAAAACATTTTCCTTGGAGAATGTCCGATCTGTGCTGACCTTGTTGTATGAACTCTGTCTGACCTCGATCTGTATACTGATTCTCGGTGATCTGGCATTACTAACTAGAACTATAACTTCTGCCCCGACCTCTAGCTGCATTTTGAACTCCTGAGTCTGTCGACACCACCTGAGCTTCCTACAACTTTTTTCTACTCGCCTGCCCCGCTGATCTGCTGACACCAACGTCCTGTAAGCAAAGCCGGGTCTACCACCAAGGTCCAAGAACATGCCCAGAAGGAAGCACTTGTCATCTTTTAGATATGTTGAAACTTTCATTTCAACTGGTAGGCTTTCTGAAGGACAATGAAGGGGAACCAAAGATTCCAGTGAGACACGTTCATGCCACAAACAAATTTTTCTGCCCCATCTGGCCCACACAAGTTATGGGAATACTGACCTCTTGTATCCGTAATAGTGTTTCCCAGGTTCCCCGAGGTGCCAACCATCATTGGAAGTGACTGAAGTAGTTGGACAGTGTTCTGCCCCTATATGCGACAGGCTTCTGATGAGGGCAGGACCACAGTGACATGGTGGCAACCCCCTTTTAATCAAACCCTTCCTCTCTATTGCCATCTTTTAATTAATTCTCAATTATGTTTTCTTATTTTAGTTAATAGATGAATTATGTGTCATAGAGCCATCCTGGATAATATCATAGGAGGACACATTAGGCTAATTATGAATTGTCGTGCGGCGTCACGACTCGGCTCTCGCGATTAAATAAATTGGATAGTATACAAAGTGTAACGGATAATCTAATTCTTCATCCCCGCTTAGCACCGTTTATGACGGCGCTAGGCTACTACAAAGCCAAATTCACACGCCATGTCATTTAAAGACCCATCTCGGATTGGATTAGAACTATCCGGGTGAATCTTTGAAGAAGATGAGTCAACATGGTTTTCTCGGCGGAGACTTCCATCGCATGCAGATCTAGTATGTTTCTCCCGTCCTCAACCATTAAAGAATGGAGAATAAGAGGACTCGGTTTCCGGGGCGTCCAAGCTCTGAAGACAAAATAAAAATCTTGCGATACTAACACTGAACTGACCTTTCTTTTATCTACAACGCTTTTTATATTACGCCGACAATTTATTAGCTAAATCACATGTTCTTCCTCTGCGAGAGGACTCACATCTATTGTCCCAAGACAATCGCAAGCAGACATCCATTCCAGCGTATAATTGACCGAAACATCAATTCAAAAGATGAATATTGTACCAGAAAATATGAGATTTTTTTCTTTATATTGTCCATAAAACGTTTGTTTAGGTTCATCATTTTTTAATAAACAAAATAAAGGAATTAAAATAATAGGGGGATGGATCATATGCCTGGGGAGCATCTGGTCTTGTGGTGATGATGATTGCGAACTTATCCCTGGTACCCCCGGCGGTCTCTATCAGGAGGCTCTGGCATGGGAACTTGGCTCACTTGGCAACCCTGCAACCTGAATCTGGTGCTAGCTGTAGGAACAGGTTCCCTGCCCGTGCCGATCCACTGGACGGCCCTCCCCGCCCAATCTGTGTAACGGGCAGAATTGTGAGTAATGTTATATTGCGTCCCCTGGGGTTAGAATTGTGGCTATAAACCTGTGAGCCATCTACAATGTCGCAATACGCCACCAATTTTCTTAGTTTCTTATGGTTGTGTTTTTTGAACGACTTTTAGATTAATATTTTTTTTATTGCACAAATTTTTGTGACTTTTTTGCAGCATTTGCGTGGAATTCGTCCTGTAGCAGTTTTCCTGGTTTGGCGCCTAATTGTGTGAATGCTTTCCCTTCCAGTAGTTTTGCGCGACAGAAGCAAGAGAGGCAAAGGGACAACTTCAGCCCTGACCATTCCTTGGAAAAGCCAATGGGGTTCATTTATAATCATTGTTCCTTTTCTTCTCGTGGTTTTGACGCCGTTTTCTGGTCATTTTTTTGCACCCATTGCTGTTGTATTGTATTGCTCTTTGTAATGTTGTTATTGCTCTTTTATTTCTCTTTGTCAACTGTTAAGGTTTTTTGAGACTTTTAAGGCACAAATTTTGGCTGTAATTTTTCAACCAAAACTCCTACATCGTCTTGCTCAAGCATGCGTGCAGGAGTGGAGTGTTTGTGGGAATATTTACACCCTTTGTGGTTTCAAATCACGTGTTAATTAAGGCGGCAACATCTGGAAACGAGGAATACAAAGACAATAAGGCAACAAACCAGGAACTGCTTACAACACTGTGAAACCAACGCTCTGCTGGAAAAAGGCGCAAAAAAAATTGCCCAATACACCCCAAAGTCACAAACTCAAACTACAACCAAAATCCCTGCATCAACAAGAAACATCTGCCTCAAAATCTTTAAATTATTATTTTTACTTATTATTAAATTTCTGCACCGAAAATGTCTAAAAAAAAACTGACTGAGCACAACAAAAAGTCTGGACACAAAAAAAAAAAACAGAAAGGCACAGTTGCAACGAAACAAGGAAAATGGATAAAATGACCCCAGAGTAATAATCCTGACCCCTCCAGTCGGGAGATGCGGCAGGTGCCATTGTACTGTCGTCCAGAAGAAATCTGACGACTTCTCATTGAAGACCTTTTACACACTTGGCCTTCGGAAATCTCCGCAGCCGCCGGGGCATTGTTCTTGCAAAAGCCAGATAGATCTTGTTATTCATCTACCAAAATAGCGGAGAAAAGGATGTATTGAATCTGATGGAAAAGTAATGAGAGTACGAGGACGGTTTCTGGGCCAGCATTCATAATATTCTACACGTCTTCATTACATATTAGAGGTGAATCTGTTACAAACGAGGTACCGTCTGCTCACATGTCCATGGAAGATTCCAGACTGAGGGATCGGAGCGGTGTCGCTTGAGACATGCGAATATACAAAAGCCGAGTAACACCTCAACCCCTTCCAAGGGGGGGGGGTTAAGTTGGCTGAGGGGATCAAAGGGGGAAGCGGGGAGACACTGTACAACCTGTGAGTTACATTTACTATGGATTCTCAAGCCATAACCACTTAGTGGTTTGAGTCGAGTCATGTACTTGTCCCTATTCTTCATTCCTTTCATTTCTTAAGGTGGTACTTATGGATGTTCTCAATTGTTTTTTTTTTTGTCTGGTCACCAAGCACGCATGGAATATCGTGTAGGATTAGTTAACAAAATTAGTGGCCAGAAAGGTGTTAGGTGATCTTAATAGAAAGGGAACAAAGGACAGACGGAACCTGTCCAAACAAGGTCATATCACGCGTCAATGTGGACAATACACCTTTCAAAAGCTGAGTAAAGCTCTATTATCACCCCTCCCGATGTCACAAAAATGAGCTCAACGCAGGAGAAGGATCATTGAAAGCGTAAAACCCACATAGTTTGAATGGACCCTATCCAGCTCATATGATCTGATCTAGACATGGTCGCAGGGTACCTTATAAAGTCATGTGATATGTCCCTATGGCATAGACCCGGGACCCTGTAGCAGTCATGTGATCTGTCTCTAGTCATGTACCAGGGTCCCTATAGCTCATGTGATCTGTTCTAGCCCTTGGACCAGGGACCTTATAGAGGCATGTAATATCCCTATGGCATAGACCAGTGGACCATATACATCATGGGATCTTCCCCTATGGGCATGGCGACCAAAAACCATATATTCAGTCAGGTGCCTTCCCTATGGCATGGAGCCAGGACCATGTATTCAGTCTGTGATCTGCCCCTATGGCATGCGAGCTGGTACCCCATAGCAGTCATGTTGATTGTCCAATCATGGGCAAGGACCAGGACCCTACAGCGTCAGTGATCTGTACTATGGTCTGGACCGAGGAATTCTATTCATCAGTATTGCCCCTTTGGCATGGACCTTTGGGCCCTATAGCATCCATGTGATCTCGCCCCTATGGCATGAACCAGGACCATGTTAGAAGTCTGTGATCTCCCCTATGGCATGGAGCAGGGAACTTATAGCATCTTGTGATCTTCCCTTGGTCGCCTTGGTGAGGAGGGTCATTGCAAGTCATGTGATCTGTCTCTACCATGGACCAGGAACTCTATAAGCCAGTCCATTTTACATGCCACCTAATGGCATGGACCAGGACCCATAAAGCAGTCATGACTGATTCTTCTTCCACTTATTGAGCATGGAGCAGGTCCTTCTATAGCGTCACTCTGTGGATCTGTTCTTTCTATGGCATTACCAGGGTCCCTATATGCAGTCATTTATCGGCCCCTATGGCATGGCAGACCCCCCTAAACCAGTCATGTGTCTGTCTTCTCTATGGCATAGACCAGGAACTCTATAGGCCGTCCTGTGATCTTTCTCTAGAGCCATGGACCTTATCGAGGTCATGTCTATGCCCCGATGGCATGGACCAGGAACCTATAGCAACAGTCATGTGACAGCTTCCCCTATGGCATAGAGCAGGCTACCTATAACGTTATGTGATCTGCCCCGATGGCATGATAAGGCGTCCCCTTTAGCATTCATGTGATCTGCTCTATGGCAATGGACCAGGACCTATAGGTCATGTTATCGTCCCTATGCATGGATCAGGACCATATAGCCGTCATGTGATCTGTCTCATGCATGCAGCAGGGACCCTCGACAGTAATAGCGATCTGTCTCCATGGCAAGGAGTAGAAACCCTATAGCAGTCATGTGATCTTCCCTAGAGCATGGGAGCCTATCCTATAGCAGCCATTGATCTGTCCCTATGCATGGAGCAGGAACTCCCCCCCACCCCTATATCTCGTCACGTGATCTGCCCCTATGGTATTGAGCGGGACCATATAGTCATTCAATTGATCTTCTCTATCGCATGGATCAGGGACCATATAGCAGTCATGTGATCTGCCTCTATGGCATGGAGCAGGGACCCTATAGCTCATGTGATCTGTCCCTATGACTGGAGTCAGGACCCTATAGCAGTCAATGTGATCTGCCCTATGAACATGAGCAGGAACCCTATAGCTGTCACGCCCCAGAAACTTATCTGCCGCTATTGTATTGAGCAGAGGACCATATAGGCAGCTCATGTTGAATTCTGTCATCTATCGGCATGTAGCAGGACCATATGTTCAGTCATGTGGCTCTGCCTCTATGGCATGAGCAGGGACCGTCTATAGAAGTCAATATGGAATCTGTCCATATGACATGGAGCAATGGAACCTATAGACGTCATGCTGATCGGCCTCATGGCATGGAGCAGGACCCCACTTAAGCAGTCATGTGATCTGTCCCTAATGACATGGAGCAGAACCCTATAGCTGATCTGTGATTTCCACATATAGCATTGAGCAGAGGACCCATACTACAATCATGTGATATCCCTAGATCCCCTATACATGGAGCAGGACCCTATAGCAGTTCTTTGCCCCCACACACACACACACCCTGGTCCCTATGACATGGAGCATTGACCCTCTAGCAGTCATGTGCCTCGTCCCATACAATGACATGGAGCAGGACCTATAGCTCAGTCATGTTGCTCTGTCCTATGACATGGAGTCCGGGACCCTATACAGTCATGTATCTGTCCTTTGGCATGACACAGGGTCCCAATAGCAGTCATGTGGATCGTTCTCTACTCGCATGGAGCAGGGACACCTATCGCAGTCATGTGATCTGTCCTATGACATTGAGCAGAACCTATAGCAGTCATGTGTCTGCCTCTATGGCTGGAGCAGGGACCCTCTACAAGTCATGTGAATCTGTCCCTTGACATGGAGCAGGAACCCTATAGCTGTCATGTGATCTTGTCCTATAGGCATGGAGTCAGTGGACCCTCAGAGTAGCATCTGTTGATCGAGTCCCTATGCACATGGAGCGGGACGCCTATAGGCAAGTCATGTGCTCTGTCCCTATGACTGGGCAGGGACCCTATAGGGGGGAAACAGGATCATGGTGCTCTGTCCAAGCTTATTACGATTGGAACAGGGACGGGGCGGGGGGAACTATAACAGTAACATGGGGGTGAATCGATGGGTACCCATTATGGCATGTGACGCGAGGGTCAAATAGTCAAGGCATGGTTGTGAATCTTTCTACTATATCGCATGGAGTCATGGTCCGCATAGAGTAACATGGGATCTGTCGCTTATGCGCCATGATCATGGTCCCATAAAGAAGAAGGAAACATCAGTGTAACTCATGTCCCTATGACACAAAGCATTTAATATCAGATAATTTAATTGAAAGAGGAAACCTGAATTTACAACCCAGAGCCCTTTTGAAGTCACTGTAAACCTCCAGAACGGACAATTAAAACTTGACCTGAGACTTTCCTCCTATCACAAGCGACTGTAACTCGCATGAGAATGAAATCCAGTCCATCTGCGAACAATCCGCATGTACCATTAAACACAAATAAAAACGGGACGATAAAAAGTCACTATTTAGTACTATTATCTGGCTTTCTAGATGATTGTGCAGAATTCTGCCTTTTCTATTTCGCGGTTCAACCTCACCTCGGTGCTACCGAAGTGTCCTCCCCTCAGCGACTCACAGGTTTTTTTATTCCAAGACAGAAACGCTTGGAGTGTGATATCGGGGCCGGTCGGTTCTCTCATGACATAAATTAGCTCCGGAATTTTCTTTGTGTACTTTCATCTCATGTTGCAGAGTGTTCTGTATGGTGCAAGATGTTGATTTCGCAGTACGGGGGAAAATGAAATTAAAATTCTAGATCGAAAAGCCTTGACATATCAGTAAAACTGTTCCTTTCTGTCCAGGAGTTAAACCCAAAATGCTGCAGCAGGGAGGTCGCTGATTAACCATCCAAGCCCCCATATATGGCAATGGTCATGAATTACATAATAGACAGTTATAGTGAGGTTATAAGTTTACCCTCCATGGGATTAAGAAACAGCTACAGAATGTGATGGTGCCAAAAAAAGATGGTAAAACTTAAGAGATCTGTAGAACAATTTTGTTAATCCAAAGTCTCTCATATTCCTCCTCCACAGAGCATTCTCTGCATTGTGACCGGTGTTGGTCTCTTGCCTTCCTTTGAAAGCTCAGCTTAATCCTGGGTTCGTCACTCATGGTGCCCTCCTGCATTATAACAACCTCCTCTAATCTCTTACTGTTTCTAAGCCATCCTAATGGTGTCACCCATTGTAATCTCCTCCTCACAGGTTATCCGCTCATGACAGAAAACATGAAAAGAAGGAGCCATAACTTCTCCGCCGCGTCACTCCTCCATTCAAACACATATGTAAAACAAAACGAAGTACTACAAAATAAAACAGAACTCACAGTCCTGATCGGTTTCTGCTTGAGCAAGGCATTTGTAACAGCGGTTTTAACCACTGAGGACCCGTGAAGATAGGGCCTTACTTGCTTTGGATCAGTGGTGCTCGACCCCTGTGGATCGCAAAACGAGGGTCTGTCAGAAATAATGGAGCAGACGGGCCACGACCTGACTGTTCGGCCTCCCTAATCGGTCGGTATGACTGACAGTAAGATTGCCGACTCTGTTTCAGCACCATAGAGATTAATGAGCAAGCACTGGTCATGCGCGGCCGTCTGCTCTCATTAATCTGTGATGGAGTGATGAAGGGTCAATCATGACCCCGTTTTACGAATCTACAGGGGTCACAGCAATTGATAGGGGCCACGGTTAGGGCCTAACTTTCCATGTGGGAAGAACCCCTTAATGTTCAAACTTTGTAGTCAAAGACTAGAAATCAAGCACAAGACATCCTTTTTTTTTGTGTTAGAGACAGGTTGAGAAACAGACAAATCGTGCCTGCCATCCCAAAGGAGGAAACGGGTGAGTCTAAGATTGTGGAAATTTTCGAAGAGGAGCTGCACCGAGAACATCGCCCATAGAGGGTCCTTGCTCCAGTTTAGATTCTTTGTGTAATATCAACATAAATCACAAGTAAATCCTAAGCATGGGCTCTCTGTTTTAGTCAAGGCAGTTCTAAGTTTTACAATTTGAAGACTAGGCCTCATGCACATGAAACTTAAGGGGGGTCCATAATTTGCGGCCATATACGGTTTCCCATTCACGTCTTCGGCACAAGGTGATGAGTTTTTATGAGACACCGCGCAGTCGACCTCACGTGATTAAAGGCACCAACCACCACAATCTACCTATAAAGGGTAGATGGGTGGTAGGTGGATCAATGGGACGTGAGGATAGCCCTTTTTAAGGGCTAATCCTCACGTCCCCGACACTTTTTTTGATAACTTTTATTAGCCCTATATTCAAATTTACTTATGCGGCTACTGGGCGTGGACCGCATCTGAGGTTCACGAGGCCTACTCCACGCCCCGGTACACCCTTTACCCCTCCTACTCACCCATCTTCGGCCCTCGTCCCGGCGATCATCCTGCCGTCTGCGCATGCGCAGAAAGCAGGCCCCGCGCCTTTTCGGACAGTGAGCGCGCAGCGCGGGCCTGCTCTTCTGCGCATGCGCAGACTGGCAGATCGCCGGACGAGCTACGCGGAGCTGCGCGCCGAAGATGGGTGAGTTGCTCTGTCCCTATGACATGGAGCATTGACCCTATAGCAGTCATGTGCTCTGTCCCTATGACATGGAGCAGGGACCCTATAGCAGTCATGTGCTCTGTCCCTATGACATGGAGCAGGGACCCTATAGCAGTCATGTGATCTGTCCCTTTGGCATGGAGCAGGGTCCCAATAGCAGTCATGTGATCTTTCTCTATCGCATGGAGCAGGGACCCTATAGCAGTCATGTGATCTGTCCCTATGACTGAGTAGGAGGGGTAAAGTGGCTACCGGGGCGTGGAGTAGCCGCCTCGTGTAACCTCAGATGCGGCTACTCCACGCCCCAGTAGCCGCATAAGTAAATTTGAATATAGGGATAATAAAAGTTATCAAAAAAGTGTGGGGACGTGAGGATTAGCCCTTAAAATGGCTATCCTCACGTCCCATTGATCCACCTACCACCCAATCTACCTTTATAGGTAGATTTGTGGTGGTAGGTTCCCTTTAAGAAAAGAATAATATAGGACATGTCCTATATTTTGCCATATTATGGTGCAAACTACTCGGCTCTCAATGAAAATGGGAGGGGTACGGACCGCTCACCCCTCCTCTCTGCTGCACCTTGCTGGATCCACGATGGAGCTATGGCCCGGACAAGCATCTGTCCAGATGCGGATGAGGCCTTAGACTAGTATTCTAGAATTTCCCACTTTTGCATAGAATACACTTGGGGATATTTATCATAAGAAGCGAATTATGTTCTCCCCACCAATACAGTTATACCAGGAGGTATTAGGCAGACCGGCTGAGACCATTTCTACACCATGTCCTGTCTCTACGGGTGTAGGCTACAGCTAGTGTGCTGTGCAGGGCAGAAACATCCCAAACTCATCCACTGCACCTGCTCCCTCCCCGTACACTTGGGATAATTGTAAAACTGATGTACAAGCCCTGATAAATCTCTCCATCTGTGCATGAAACAAGGCCAAAAAGTGGACCTACAGGATGAAAACAGAAGCTACAGTTTTTTAGTAGAAGCGGACTCCTTGCAGGCTCCAATATTGTTCATTTTGCATTAACCAGAATACAACAGGAGTTATACACTTTTTTCAGAATCTGAATTCTGCTACAGGAGTCCAGTCCCCCGATTCACCCAGACAGTTCTAATATCGAAAACTTTGTAAAGCAAGAAGGATTCAAGTAACCAATCCAATAAAAGATAATCAAATTTTTTTGGTGTTTAAGAATTTACACAAAACAGACGTGCAAGGCGACCCTCCCACATGATGAAAAAGTTGCAAAGACGCACTGAAAATGTCACACGGATATGTTTTATACAGCGGAAGAACTGGCAGCAAGAAAACTGACCCGATGAAAAAACTTTCTTGCGATTCTAGCAGAAAAAGACAGTAAAAATGTAAAATAAGTGCTGAGATGCCTTCATTGATGCCGTGCTCGTTACATTTTGGCGATGACATAGTAAACAAAGCTCATTAGCAGCTCATTAAAGGGATTTGCCAATTTAAGAAAATTCTCAATTTTTTTCCCAATAGATTTTTATTTGTGTTTTCAATTTTTAACTTAGATACAATTCATTCTTAAATATATTTTATACGTATGTATATACACAGTAATTATGTCTAGTCCATGTGAATACCTCCCTTTGGGGTAGAGCGACACATACAACAAACACACACAAAAAAAATACATTTAAAAATGCCAAAAATTCTGTGTTGTTAGTGTACCATTTTCATTTAAAAAATGTCCATATTGATAGGTTTGTCTGAAATTATTCAAGTTCTCAAATTTTAACCCCCTAGTGATTTTTACACAATAAAGCTACTTAACCCTTTACTTTACAATTTTACTGAGTTGTATTGCTGTTTTAGCTCCTATCACTCAGTGATGGTCAGTGTAAGATTCCAGATTGTGAGTGGGGATTCTCTAAGCAGACACTTCCTGATTCCTCTATGAGATGCTGCGTGCTGACAATGTGCTTAGATTATCAGGGTACAGGGTTTATCTACACTTTTATTTAGCTTTTATACATTCTACTAGTATCTGACACGTAGAAAAAGAGAGACAGATCAGAGATGAGAGATGATGAGATCCATGAGATGGATAGAAAAGACTATGACGCACAGCTATACCACACATAGTCGGCCCCTCACACCTCCTTCCCCCGGTATAAAGCTCTTATGCTACTGAGCTTGTAGAGAAAAGGCTTTGCACGCTGCTGCTTGCTGGCAGGAGGGTGTCGTGTGTGAGTTTGTCTTGTAATGGGGGCAAGTGATTACACTGCATCGTGCAGACCAGAGAAGCTATCGTGAGAAGAGTCTGGCATGACATAGTCAAAATATTACGAGTTGGATCCTTAGGCAACCAAAACTTTCATTCCCTTCTTCCGCCTCCACCAGTGCACTGACTGCGCTGATCATCTCAGCGCGCCGAATCCCCACTCGACCGTGAGTAACCGCTTCCCGCTACCGGGGCGGTTTAATGCTTGCCTTGTTTCCGAAACTTCGGTTCCGTCGGCCCACACCCCGCTTCTCGGCCGCATTCTGCTCTCCGATGCTCCACCCACCTGCGCGCGCCACAATCCCCGGTCATTCAGTACCATCCGCACGCAAATTTCGGTAACACGTCGTTTAAAACGCGAATCGGGCCCTATTAACCTGACCCCCGTCTATGTTGATCTGTGATCAAATTAATGGCATTGATTGATGTTCGAACAGTGGATACTGTTTAGATGGGTAAGTACCTGCACCCTATGCAGTCTCTATAGCGGACTGTGCACATCAATCTTCCTCCTGTTCGAACTGTGGCACCAAGGTGGTGTCATACTAATACCCACCAGATAACTGAAGATCTCCAGATCAGAAACAACCCTATTTGCGCTACCCTCATCTCTCCCCCATATATCATAAAAAACAGGCATCCATCCCACCGGTTTCGCCACCCAGGGCATTTTTCCCTTCTCCCCATCTACATATGGGCAACAGTTTACTTTAGCCGTCCCGTCGACGATTCCCGCCCGCGTGCTTTGTGCTACTAGCGGATTCGAGCTGCCGCGATCACTAAGATTTCCTGCAGCTGTCCTTCTCCCGCTGACTCCGCCGTTGGTCCCTTCTTCTTCCTTGCCAGCTTTATGTTGAGCTTGCAAAACAATTCGTTTTTAAATTCCAAGGTTTGTTCGAATCCGTCAGGTTGTCCTGCTGGCCACCTCCCATCGCAATTGTTCGTTGCGTTGAAAGCCACGCCCGATGCAACCCAATCCATCACGTTGACGCGAAAAACGGGGCACAATTCATCGCAAAATGGAAAAACATGTCCGCGAAACCCGATGAAATGTAGCGTTCTGACCCTTAGTAAATATGCCCCTATATGCATATACCATATACACTACATAACAACCATTTTCCTTGGAGATTTCCGTCTGGTTGCTGACCTTGTTGTATGAACGTCTTCTGACCCTCCGATCCTGTATACTGATTCTCGTGATGCTGCCTTACCTACACTCTGAACTCTAAATTCTGCCCCGACCTCTAGCTTGCCATTTTGGAACTCACTGAGTCTGTCGACACCAATGGCCTTCCTACAACTTTTACTAACTCGAGCTCCCCGCCTGATGGCTCGACACCCACGTCCTGTAACAAAGCCGGTCACCCACCGTTCCAAGAACATCCCAGAAGGAAGCAGCCTGTGTCATTTCTTTAAGATTCGTTTAACTTCTGTTCAACTGATTTCCTGAAGGAACATAAGGGGAATCCCAAAGATATCCCAGTGAGACAATCGTTCATTTCCACAACATTTTTTCTGCCCCATTCTGGGCCCCCAACAATTCTGTGAATACTGACCTCTTGTATCCGTATATCTGTGTCCCAGGCTCCCCGAATGGTGCCACCATCATTGAGTACTGGATTTGTGACATGTTCTGCCCCTAGTATGCGACAGATTCTGATTGATGGAGGACCACGGACATGGCTGGAAACCCCTGCTTAATAAAACCCTTTCTCTCTATTGCCTCTTTTTAATTAATTCCATACATTTATTTTAGGTTATAGATGATTATGTGTCATAGTCCATGCCTGATAATAGCAGTACGCACATTAGCTATATATGAATTGTCGTGGGCGCACGACTCCGGCTCTCTCGCGATACATAATTGAGAGATTCTAAAAGTGTAAAGGCGGATACATTCTACAATCTTCCTCCCGCTAAGCACCTGTTTATCGACGCTCTAGCTAACTTACAAAGCCATCATCCACACGCATGGTCCATTTAAAAAGCACCATCTCGTATCTGGAATTAGAACATCCTGGGAATCTTTGAGTAGATGAGTAACCATGGTTTTCTCGCCGTGAGCTTCCATCGCATGCAGAATCAGTATGTTTTCCCGTCTCTCAACATAAGAAATGGAGAATAATGGGCTCCGCTGTTCCAGAGGGCGTCAACACTGAAACAACAATAAATCCGCTTACTACTAACACTGACTGACCTTTTTATCTACACGCTTTTTATACTTACGCCGACAATTTATTCTAAATCAATTTTTCTTCTTCACCTGCGGAGAGCGGACTCACATCCTTTGGTCCCAGACATCGCAAGAGACATCCATATCCACGATATAGTGACCGAAACATATTTCACAAAAAAGGAATGGAAAGTACCGGAAACATCTTAATGATTTTTATTTATTATATTGTCCATAAAACGTTTGTAGATCATTTTTTTAAACAAAATAAGGAATTGAAATAATAGGGGATGGGATCATATGGCTGGAGCATCTGGTCTGGTGTAATGATCAAACTTCATCCCTCGGTAACCCCGCGGTCTATCAGGAGGCTCTGCATGGTGCACATGGCTCACTTGACTAACCTGCAACCTGAATCTGGTGCTAGCTGTAGGCACAGGGTTTGCCCTGCCCCTGCCGATCCACTGGACTGCCTGCCCTCCCGCCCAACTGCCTGTACAGGGCAATTGTGAGTAATGTATTGGTCCTGCCCTGGGGTAGAATTGGGGCTATCAACCTGTGGAGCCTCTACCATGTGCACTACGCCACAATTTTCTTAGTCTTATTTGTGTTTTGTGTTAGACTTTTTATTACATATTTTTTTTATTTGCCACATTTTTGTGCCTTTTTTTGCATCAGTTTGCTTTGGAATTCGTCCTGTAGCAGTTTTTCCTGGTTTGGCGCCTAATTTGGATTGATGCTTTCCCCTCCAGAGTTTTTGCGCGCAGAGCAAAGGAGCAAAGACAACTTCAGCCCTGACCATTCTCTGGAAGCCAATGGGGGTTCATTTTATCACTTGTTCCTTTTCTTTCTCGTGGTTTGCGCCTTTTCTTGGTCATTTTTGTGCACCGTCATGCTGTTGTATTTGTATTGCTCTTTTATTTGTTATTGCTCTTTGGATTTTCTCTTTGTCAAAGTTACGTTTTTTGGAGACTTTTAAGGCACAATTTTGGCGTGTCATTTTTTCAACCACCTCCCTACCATGGTCTTCTCAAGCCTGCGTCAGGAGTGGAGTGTTTGTGGGATATATTTCAACCCCTTTGTGGTTCAAATCACGTGTTAATTAAGGCGGCAAACATCTGGACAGAGAGGAATACAAAGACAATAAGGCACAACAGGAACTGCTTACAACGTGAAACCACGCTCTGCTGTTGAAAAAGGCGCCAAAATAAATGCCCAATACACCCCAAAGTCCACCTAAAACTACAACCAAAACCTGCATTCACAGAAACATCTGCCTCAAAATTGTAAATTATGATTATTTACTGTATTAAAATTTCGCACCGAAAATGTCTAAAAAAAAACTGAGCTGAGCTACAACAAAAAGTCTGGGAGCAAAAAAAAAACAAGAACAGACAAGGACGTTGCAACGAAAAAGAAAATGTGATAAAATGACCCCAAGTATAATCCTGACCCCTCCAGTAGGGAGACGCGTCAGGTGCCATTGTACTGTACGTCCCATGAAGAAATCTGACGACTTCTCATGTGCAAGACACTTTTACACACTTTGGCCTTCTCGGAATCTCCGCAGCCGCCGGGGCATGTTCTGTGCAAAAGCCAGATAGATCTTGTTATTCAATCTACCAAAATGAGCGGATAAAGATTATTGAATCTGGAGGAAAAGTAATGAGAGGTACGAGGACGGTTTCTGTGGCTCGCATTCATAATATTCTACACGTCTTCATTATCATATGAGGTGGAATCTGGTTACAATCGAGGTACCCGGCTCTGCTCACATGTCCATGGAAGATTCAGACTGAGGGATCGGAGCGGTGTCGCTGAGACAATGGAATATACAAAACCGAAGTAAAACCTCAACCCCTTCCAAGGGGGAGGGGTTAAGTGCTGAGGGGATCAAAGGGGGAAGCGGGGAGACACTGTACAACCTGTGAGTTACATTTACTATGGATTCTCAAGCCATAACCCTTGTGGTTGATCGATATACTTCCATTCTTCATTCCTTAATCTCTTAAGTGTGGATGTTTATGTTTTTTTGTCCACCAAGCCAGACCATGGAATAGTCGTGTAGATTAGTTAACAAAATTAGTGGCCAGACAAGGTGTTAGGATGATCTTAATATAAAGGGAACAAAGGACAGAAGAACCTGTCCAAACAGGGTCAGTATCACGCGTCAATGTGGACATAAACCTTTCAAAAAGCTGAGTAAAAGCTCTATATTATCCACCCCTCCCAATGTCACAAAATGAGCTCACGAAGGAGAAGGATCATTGAAAGCTAAACAGTGAATGGACCCTATCGCAGTCATGATGATCTGTTCTAGACATGGGTCCGGGACCTTATGAAGTCATGTGATATGTCCCTAGGCATAGACCACGTACCCTGTAGCAGTCATGTGATCTTTCTCTAGTCATGTCCAGGGTCCCTATAGCGTCATTGTGATCTGTTTCTAGCCCTTGGACCAGGGACCACTATATAGAGGCATGTAATATCCCTATGTCAAAGACCAGTGGACCATATAGCAGTCATGGGATCTTCTCCTATGGGCAGGCGACCAAAAACCATATAGTTCAGTCATGGTGCCTTCCCTATGGCTGGAGCCATGGACCATGTCAGTTCAGTCTGTGATCTGCCCCTAATGGCATGGAGCATGTACCCCATAGCAGTCATGTTGATATGTCATCATGGCAGGCCCGGGACCCTACGCAGTCATGTGATTGTATCTAGGTACTGGACCAGAATTTATTCTATCATTGTATTGCCCCTTTGGCATGGACCTTTGGGCCCTATAGCAGTCATGTGATCTGCGCCCCTAGGCATGAACCAGGACCATGTTAGAAGTCATGTGATCTGCCCCTATGGCTGGAGGCGGGAAACTTATAGGCAGTCTTGTGATCTGTCCCTATGGCACGGACCAAAAACCATATAGCAGTCATTGATCTTCCCCTATGGCATGGACCAGGGACTCTTAGCAGTCATTGATCGGTTCTTCTATGGCATGTCCAGGGTCCCTATCAGTCATGTTACTGCCCCCCTATGACATGGAGCATGGGACCCCTAACCCAGTCATGTGATCTGTCTCTATGGCATAGACCAGGAACTCTATAGCGTCATGTGATCTGTCCTCTAGCCTTGGACCTTTAGAGGTCAGTGATATGCCCCGATGGGATGGACCAGGAACCATATAGCAGTCATGTGAGTCTTCCCCTATGGCATGAGAGCAGGGTTACACCTATAAGTTATGTGATCTGCCCCATGGCATGGATAAGGCTCCCTTTAGCATTCATGTGATCTGCCCCTATGGCAAGGACCAGGGAACCTATAGGATCATGTTATCGTCCCATGCATGGATCAGGACCATAGTCCTTCATGTGTCTGCTCCATGCTCGGCAGGGACCCTATGACAGTAATGCGATCTGTCTCCATGGCAAGGAGTAGAAACCCTTACCGTCATGTGATCTTTCCCTAGAGCATGGAGCGGATATCTATAGCCGTCATGTGATTGTCCCTATGACATGGAGCAGGAACCCCTATAGCTGTCACGTGATCTGCCCAATGGTATTGAGCAGGGACCTATAGAGTCATGTGATCTGTCCCGATGACATGGATCAGAGACCTATAGCAGCCCATGTGATCTGCCTCATCACATGGAGCAGGGACCATATAGCTCATGTGTCTGTCCCTATGACTGGAGCATTGCCCTATACAGTCATGTATCGTCCCCTATGACATGGAGCAAGTGAACCCTATTAGCAGATCATGTGATCTGTCCCTATAGCATGGAGCATGGGACCCTATGACAATCATGTGATCTGTCCCTATGGACATGGAGCAAGACCCCTAAGGACATCAATGTGCTCTGTCCCCCATGACATGAGCATTGACCCTATAGCAGTCATGTAGCTGTCACTCATACTCGGCCTGGAGTCATGGTCCCAATAGCAGTCATGTGGTCGTCTCTATCGCATGGAGCAGGGACCCTATAGCTGTCATGTGATCTGTCCCGATCACCCAAAGCAGTTTTATATCAATTATATCGTTAATTGTAAATAGGAAACTGAACTTACAATCCTGGGCCACCTGTTGAAGGACTGACGCATCCAGAACGGGACATATAGAACTGACCTTGATACTGTCCTATCATCAGAGCGGACTGTAATCCGGCAGGATGTAATCCATCCATCTGAACAGTTCCCTCACATGAAACACATCATAAATATCCAACTTTTAGTATTTTCTGGCTTCTAATGTGGCGTACAATTGCTCCTTTTATATTTCTCTCTTCCTTCCGCTCCTAATTTTCCCCTCAGCGACACCTGTTTTTATTCAATGACAGAAACGCTCGGAGTAATTCGGTGCTGGTCGGTTCCTCTTCATACATTCAATTAGCTCCGGAATTTTCTTTGTTACTTTTCATCAGTTTGCAGAGTCTGTATGTCAGATGTTGATTTCCATACCGGGGGAACATGAAATTAAAATTCTAGATCGAAGCCTTGAATATCATTAAAACCTTTTCCTTTCTTTCCAGGAAGTTAACCCAAAAATGCTGCAGCAGGTGAGGTCGCTATTACCCTCCAAGCCCCCATATATGGGAATTTCATGTTACATAATACAGTATATTGGGTTATAAGTTTACCCTCCCATGGATTAAGAAACAGCTACAGATTGTGGTGCCAAAAAATGGAAACTTCAGAGATGTAGACAATTTTTATCCAAATTCTTCATAATTCTCCTCCACTAGACATGTCTCTGCATGTACCGGTGTCTCTGCCTCCTTTGAAAGCTTCAGCTTTCCCTGTTCTCCTCATGCTGCCCTCTGCATCTATACAACCTCCTCTATCTCTCACTGTTCTAAGCCATCCTAATGGTGTCACCCATTGTATCTTCCTCCTCACAGTTCATCCTCACTGACAGACTGGAAAAGAAGGGAGCCATAACTCTCCTGCCGCAGCTCCTCCTATTCAACACATATGTAAACAAAAAAGCTACAAAATAACATCAGCAATAACCCATTACAGAACCTCAAGTCCTATGTTCTGCTTGAGCAGGCATTGTTAAAGAGGTTTTACCACGGACCCGTGGATAGGGCCTAACTTGCTGATCAGTGGTGCTCAGACCCCTGTGGATCGCAAAAACGAGGGGTCCGTCAGATAATGGAGCAGACGGCCACACATGACGTGTCGTGCTCTATTAATCTCTATGAGCTGACCTAAATTGCCGCTGCGTCTCCATTAATCTGATGGAGTGATGAGGGTCAATCGACCCTCCTTTTCACATCTACAGGGGTCTCAGCAATGATAGGGCCACGGATAGGGCCTAACTTTCCATTGTGGGAAAAACCCTTTAATTTTCAAAACTTTGTAGTCAAAGACTAGAAATCAAGCACAGACATCCCTTTTTATTTGTTTAGAGATATGTTTAGAACCAGGAAGAATCGGTGCCTGCCATCCCCAAGGAGGAAAGGGGAGCTGAAATTGTGGAAAGTTTCAGAGGAGAGCTGCACCGAGAACATCGCCCATAGAGTCCTTGCTCCATCTAGATCTTTCGGTATATATCAACCTTAACACAAGTAATTCCTAGATGGGCTCTCTGTTTTATCAAGCAGTGCTAATGTTTTACACTTTGAAGACTAAGGCTCATGCACATGACCTTAAGGGTTCCATAATTTGCGGCCATATTACGGTTCCCATTCACGTCTTCGGCACACAGGTCATGGTTGAGAGCACAACCAGTCTGACCTCATCTGTGATTAAAGGGCACCTACCACCACAACTACCTATAAAGGTAGATTGGTGGTAGGTGGATCAATGGGACGTGAGGATAGCCCTTTTAAGGGCTAATCCTCACGTCCCACCTTTTTTGATAACTTTTATTATCCCTATATTCAAATTTACTTATGCGCTACTGGGGCGTGGTAGCCGCATCTGAGGTTACACGAGGCGGCTACTCCACACGCCCCAGTAGCCACTTTACCCCCCTCCTACTCACCCATCTTCGGCCCTCGTCCGGCTTCCTGCCGTCTGCGCATGCGCAGAGAGCAGGCCCGCGCCTGTTTTCGGAGCAGTGAGCGCGCAGGCGCGGGCCTGCTCTTCTGCGCATGCGCAGATGGCAGGATCGCGGACGAGTTATCAAAAATGTGTGGGGACGTGAGGATTAGCCCTTAAAAGGGCTATCCTCACGTCCCATTGATCCACCTACTAGGTAGATTTGTGGTGGTAGGTTCCCTTTAAGAAAAGAATAATAGGCCATCCTATATTTTGCCATATTATGTCAAACTACTCGGCTCTCAATGAAAATGGGAGGGTACGGACCGCTCACCCCTCCTCTCTGCTGCACCTTGCTGGATCCACGATGGAGCTATGGCCCGACAAGCATCTGTCCAGATGCGGATGAGGCCTATAGCTAGTATTCTAAATTTCCCACTTTTGCATAGAATACACTTGGGATTTTATCATAAGAGCGAATGATGTTCTCCCCACCAATACGTTATACCAGGAGGTATAGGCACCGGCTGAGACCATTTCTACAACCATGTCCTGTCTCTAACGGTGTAGGTACAGCTATGTGCTGTGCAGGGCAGAAACATCCCAACTCATCCACTGCACCTGCTCCCCCCCGTACACTGGGATAATTAAACTGATGTACAAGCCCTGATAAATCTCTCCCTGTGCATGAAACAGGCCAAAAGTGGACCTACAGGATGAAAACAGAAGCTACAGTTTTTTAGTAGAACGCGCCTCGTAAAAGTTTTTTAAAAGTTCCTTGCTCCAATGTTCATTTTGCATTAACCAGATACAACGGAGTTATAAACTTTTTTTCAGAATCTGAATTCTGCTACAGGAGTCCAGTCCCCGATTCACCCAGGACAGTTCTCATATCGAAAACTTGTAAAGCAAAAGGATTCAAGTCAAAACCAATCCAATAAAAGATATCAAATTTTTTGGTGTTTAAGAATTTACACAAACAGACTGCAGGCGACCCTCCCACAAGATGAAAAAGTTGCAAAGACGCACTGAAAATGTCACACGGATATGTTTTATACAGCGGAAGAACTGGCAGTAAGCAAACTGACCCTATGAAAAAACTTCTTGTGATTCAGCAGAAAAAGACAGTAAAAATGTAAAAAGTGCTGAGATGCCTTCATTGATGCTGTGCTCGTTACATTTGCCGATGACATATTAACAAGCTCATTAGCACTCATTAAAGGGATTTGCCAATTAAGAAATTCTCATTTTTTTCCCAATAGATTTTTATTTGTTTTTTCAATTTTTAACTTAGATACAATTCATTCTTAATATATTTTATACGTATGGATATCACGTAATTATGTCGTCCATGTGAATACCTCCCTTTGGGGTTAGAGCGACACTACAACAAACACACCACAAAAAAACATTTAAAAATTCCAAAATTCTGGTTGTTAGTGTACCATTTTCATTAAAAAATTCCATATGATAGGTTTGTCTGAAATTATGCAAGTTCTCAAATTTTAAACCCCCTAGTGATTTTTACACATAAGCACTTAACCCTTTACTACAATTTTTACTGAGTTGTATTGGTGTTTTAGCTCCTATCACTCAGTGATGGTCGTGTAAGATTCCAGAGTGTGAGGGGGACTCCTGAGCAGACACTTCCTGATTCCTCTATGAGATGTTGCTGCGTGCTGACAATGTGCTTAGATTATCAGGGTACAGGGTTTATCTACACTTTTATTTAGCTTTTAAACATTCTACTAGTATCTGACACGTAGAAAAAGAGAGACAGATCAGAGGTGAGAGATGATGAGATCCATGAGATGGATAGAAAAGACTATGACGCACTCCAGCACTGCTACAACTCAGCTATACCACACATAGTCGTCCCTTCTATACCTCCTTCCCCCGGTATAAAGCTCTTATCCTATCTGTAGCTTGTAGAGTAAGGCTTTGCACGCTGCTGCTTGCTGGCAGGAGGTGTCTGTGTGTGAGTTTGTCTTGTAATGGAGGGGCAGTGATTACACTGCATCGTGCAGACCGGAGAAGCTATTTGTGAGAAGAGTCTGCATGACCATAGTCAAAATAATTACAGTTGGATCCTTAGGCAACCAAAATTGTATATACCAGGACTGATAGAGACAGGTTAGAATTATATCGTGAAATGCTGTATTTTTATTAATGACAGTGTTATTTTGTTATCCTGGGTATATTTAAGAATCTTGTCTTTGTTGGGATACCCCTTTAATTGAACGGAGGCCCAATACTGTATCTGAAAGATTTAAGATTCGTCTCACAACCCAAGTCACATATTTTATCAGAGCCACAAAGATCTCACCATTTTCCTCTGCAGATCTCTAGATTTCCCGACATGTATTTCAGATTCATAATGAAGAACATAATATTCATGTACTTTTCCATTATTAAACAAAATGCATATTTAAAACCTGACACTCGCAATTAACCTCCACTAATAATGTTAATTTACTCCCTTCTCCACTTGATGATTCATTAGAAGGTGTTGCATTCTTCCGAGCTTGGACATGTTACATAATGTTCCTTTTTTTTTTATTCCATCTGCATGATTACCTCCGAAGAGGACAATTAAAAAGTCTTGAGTTGGTCAACTTATCGAAAAGGTCATAGAGGCCTCTACAGAACTGATGGGTGATACAACGCATTGGTTTAATCTTCCAGAGGCTCAGGATAATTGTACTCAAAATACATATCTAATTAATGATACAAATTATATTGGAAAAATACTGTATGCATAATACTTTTTGTAATTTGTATGGTCAGCTAATGGATTTTGGGAGAAGATATCACCTCTCCTTTGGGTATTTCATAAGTGGGCAACCGCCCTACAGATCTATGTCCATCACATGATTCAGTTACTTACTTTTGTACTGTGTGCGGATTCTTTCTGATTCCTTGTTTACATGTATGAGCTCTGATAAATAGAAGGAGCAGCAGAAGGAAAGTTATGACTGATCCTACCCCCTCCCAGTCTCTGTCAGTGAGGACGGCCAGCAGGGGAAGAACAGGGAAATGTTGTAACTCTCAAAGGAGGCAAAGACACAAGTACATGTATATGCAGAGACATGTCTAATGGAAGAGATTTATTAAAAAGTGACCAACCCCTTTAAGGATATAGACAGTCAAGAATGCTTGCTACCACTGTATTTAGCTATAATGGAGTTATTGCTACACTGTATTAATGTGCTGTCACTTGGTTATATCCATAAGATCCCCAAGATCTGCATTGACCATGGGTGCTTGAGCTCAACGCCATAAGTCTCCTCACTGTGGTCATATTGGTAAAGAAAGAGGAATCCTAGGTCCTGCTTCAGCAAAGCCGTGCTAGTGTCTCATACGTGATAAACCAATCAGGTATTGACCTTACAAATCCAATTGGAAAAGTACATTTTATCTTGTGTAACAGAATACACTGGGCTACACGCAAGCAGGTAAACAACAGGCTGACAATGTGTATTCCACATCTCCCCGATTTCTACGGTAGATCCGCTGCATCCCACCAACCTGATCTTTTGGGACTTGTATATCGATCCTTACACTCCAATCAATTGCATGGATTGGCTAATAATTTACCTCAACCCACGGGGCATGTACATGGAACCTAAGGGGCCTAATGGGCACAACTTATCTCATAGATGCTAAACTTATGGAATACACTAGACATTCTCAATTTGAAATTTGAGCACTGGTTGGCACAGTGTGGACCCAAAGACCCAGCTATGGTGTCATTGTCAAGGTAGAGAAGGGGGTGCAGGCCTTAGACTCACCTTAGACTGTCACCTACAGAGCAAGCCTCGCAAACCTTAGAGATTATGGATTTTTGGAACTACTATCCCTACACTGACTAAGTGCACATGAAAGTGGACCAAACAAAGAGGGACAGACACCAGATACAGACAGACAAGTGAAGTAGGACAGAACCGGGTTAAAACCAAGATGGTGGCAAAGGCAAAGAATAGTATAACTAGGGAGAGGTCAAATAAACATAGCTAAGGTCTGATACACAATACAGCAATAGCAAGGGAAATGGGCAACATGTGTCAGGAGACTAGTAGAACCAGCAAGCAGTAAGGGAACTGGGCAGAAATATAATGATTCATTAGACACACCTCCAGCTGACTGGATCAGCATCCACTACTCTAGTAACCCTTCTCCCATGATTGCTTAGTTTGGCTGTATGTCCAAGTCGTGGAAGAGTTGTGGTCATCCCAAACATCTTCCATTAAATAATTATGGAGGCAACTATGCTCTTAGGAACCTTTAGTGCTGCAAAAATTCTTTTGTAACCTTGACCAGATTTGTGCCTTGCCACATTTCTGTCTCTGTGCTCCTCGCGCAGTTCCTTATGCCACATGATTCCCAAATATTCTGTCCTGCACTGTGAGCTGTGAGGTCTTATATAGACAGCTGTGTGCCTTTCCTAATAAAGTCCAATAAGTTTAAATTACAATAATTACAAGAAATGTTTCTGTACACATTGATCTGAGTGTAACAGATGCTCTGGAAAGGGTCTAAACTCCCTTTTTTGTAGTAATCTAGTAATATTGGATTCTAGTTACACTGTGGCAGATTTACTTACCCGGTCCATTTGCGATCCTGCGGTGCGTTCTCTGCGGTGGATTCGGGTCTTTCGGCGATTTACTAAGGCAGTTCCTCCGACGTCCACCAGGTGTTCCTGCTGCACTAAAGGCCGCCGAGGCCCGCCGGAGTTCACGATCCTATACTTGGTGAAGGTAAGCGTGTGTCCAGCGACACTTTTTTTAAAAAATGCGGCGATTTTTCCAAATCCGTCGGGTTTTCGTTTGGCCACGCCCCCCCCATTTCCGTCGCGTGCATGCCGGCGCCGATGTGTCACAATCTGATCGTGTGCACCAAAATCCCGGGGCAATTCAAGAAATATTCGGGTAACACGTCGGGAAAATGCGAATCGGCCCCTTAGTAAATGACCCCCACTGTGTTAATGCATAATATTTTTTATTTGACTTTCATAACAGCAAATTTTAAGTGACGTTTGGTCCATCATGGACCTTCTTCAGAAACAAATATGCTGCTGACAAATTTATTGAGGGGCTGCAGCATGTAGCACTGAAAGGAGACCTAGCGGCAGCTGCCACACATGTGAAAGGCCCGTCATTCAGTTTATTTTAACACAGCTGGACTCCAATGAAGTAGATTAGAACCATCTCAAGGTGGATCAGAAGGAAATGAGCAGCATGTAAGTAAAATATAAGTGTCACAGCAAAGGGTCTGAATACTTATGACCATGTTATATTTAAGGTTTTCTTAATAAATTAGCAAAAATATCTACATTTTCAAGATGGGGCAGAGTGCACATTAATGAGCCAGAAAAATAACTTTTTGGATATCTCCAATTGACTGCAATAAAGCAAAGAATGAAAAATGTAAAGATATATGAAAACTTTCTTTACCCATTGTAACCCTTTATATCAGGGGTCGGGAACCATTTTGGCTGAAAGAGCCAGGAACACCACATATTTTAACATGTAATTCTGTGAGAGCCATACAATATGCATATGCCCCCAGTAAATAGCCACAGCAAATGCCCCCCAGTAGATAGGTAGCCACATAACATGGCCTCCAGTAATTAGCTACAGCACATGCCCCCCAGTAGATAGGCAGCCACAGCACATGCCCCCCAGTAAATAGCCATAGCACATGCCCCCCAGAAGATAGGTAGCCTCAGCACATGACCCCCAGTAGATAGGGAGCCACAGCACATGCCCCACAGTATATTGGTAACCACGGCACATGCCCCCCCCCCAGTAGATAGGTAACGCCGATCTCTATTAATCAATGATTAGTCTGAGAGCCATATGCAGCCATCAAAAGAGCCACATCTGGCTCCCGAGCCATAGGTTCCCTGATCCTGCTTTATATGGTCGGTTGTGCAAAGAATCATTTCATAGTTAATGATTTAGTGAATCCCTTTTGTGTACCTTGAATGAACCTTTGGATGGTTTCGGCTCACATGGAGAACCAAGATGTGGCCAACCTTGTGCACCTGCATAATTTTGTGTCTGATGTTCTCTGCTTTTGACATCACTCGATAATCCTGTAAGATTAGCTCCGGTTTAGGCAGACTGGAATCTTCTACTGGATCACAAAATCATTGCATCTCGAAGTAGTCCCAAGTATTTTGACTGGGGGGTTTGGTGGGTCAGAAGACATCAGTATGGAGCACCACGGCCCAATTAGAGAATAGTCAGAAGTGAAGCGGTGGGGTCATATAAAAACAACAGTGGCCCAGAGAGGGGACTCCAGGATTCCGGTAGCTATATCAGCCCATGGCCATTCATTAAAAAGCTTTACAGATCATTTATATATAGACAATACAGGCAGGGTCCTCTCCTTCCATACGATGACCAAGTGCTCTGGTATGAAATATACACTGGGCTTGTATCTAGGAGACACCTCATTAAGGAGCTGATAAGACTCAAACACTTCGATGTCAATCATTAGTTGAGTGATTTGTATGGAGGAATTACCGATGGAGCATTTCTCTGGTATTAACGGCTCCAGAGCTGCGCTCCATTCATTTTCATTTCAGGGCCTGAAATCATTTCATTGTAAGTAACATATCTCTAATATAAAACGTCTCTGTTTACATCAGATATTTCTCCAGTAGAATATCCTGACGCATTTCCCTTGTGTTTCAGCATGAAAGCAAGATTAATGCCTGTACTACATGCGTACAAGCCTTCCACGGGAAATATGCACATATTTAACAAAAGACGTCCGCAAAACCTCCTCATCCTAGTAGGATCCATCTCCATAAATAGATAAACTCAAGATTCTGTGCATTAATTGTATTAGAATTCAAGGTTATTGCTGGTGTTTATGACTATTATTGAGTGTTTCTCCCTGCAGCCATCAAAAGAGCCACATCTGGCTCCCGAGCCATAGGTTCCCTGATCCTGCTTTATATGGTCGGTTGTGCAAAGAATCATTTCATAGTTAATGATTTAGTGAATCCCTTTTGTGTACCTTGAATGAACCTTTGGATGGTTTCGGCTCACATGGAGAACCAAGATGTGGCCAACCTTGTGCACCTGCATAATTTTGTGTCTGATGTTCTCTGCTTTTGACATCACTCGATAATCCTGTAAGATTAGCTCCGGTTTAGGCAGACTAGAATCTTCTACTGGATCACAAAATCATTGCATCTCGGAGTAGTCCCAAGTATATTGACGGGTGGGTTTGGTGGGTCAGAAGACATCAGTATGGAGCACCACGGCCCAATCCGAGAATAGTCAGAAGTGAAGAGGTGGGGACTCCAGGAGGCTGGTAGCTATATCAGCCCATGGCCATTCATTAAAAAGCTTTACAGATCATTTATATATAGACAATACAGGCAGGGTCCTCTCCTTCCATACGATGACCAAGTGCTCTGATATGAAATATGCACTGGGCTTGTATCTAGGAGACACCTCATTAAGGAGCTGATAAGACTCAAACACTTCGATGTCAATCATTAGTTGAGTGATTTGTATGGAGGAATTACCGATGGAGCATTTCTCTGGTATTAATGGCTCCAGAGCTGCGCTTCATTCATTTTCATTTCAGGGCCTGAAATCATTTCATTTGTAAGTAACATATCTCTAATATAAAACGTCTCTGTTTACATCAGATATTTCTCCAGTAGAATATCCTGACGCATTTCCCTTGTGTCTCAGCATGAAAGCAAGATTAATGCCTGTACTACATGCGTACAAGCCTTCCACGGGAAATATGCACATATTTAACAAAAGTCGTCCACAAAACCTCCTCATCCTAGTAGGATCCATCTCCATAAATAGATAAACTCAAGATTCTGTGCATTAATTGTATTAGAATTCAAGGTTATTGCTGGTGTTTATGACTATTATTGAGTGTTTCTCCCTTCTCACCATTGTACAGATCTCCGAGGTGGATAAGAGGGATTCATTGATGTAAATATCACATGTACGACTGCCCTGAAGAACGCGGTAATACAACGAATCACATATGTCTACAATTCATTCATTATTTAATAAATAAATTTCAATACTAGTGTCGATCGGACTGAACTGCTCGTGCCGATCCATGAACTGCTCCGTGCTGATCTTTGGTTATTCAAGTCCCTGAACCTGACCCCTAAATTTATGAGAAGTTTGGGTCTGGGCCTGGGTCCGGATTAAGAAGGGGGCAAGGCCTGAGAGAAGGGAACACTGCAGATACTGACTCGCTGCATTAATCTTCTCACTGACAATAAAAGCTTCTGTTTCCTCATAAATATGAAGCACTTTTATCGGTCGATATGTGGATACAAAACATCTGACAAAACATAGGCACACAGATCATGTAAGATATAAGATTTGTGCATTACAAACTTATGGCCTTGACTCCTGCAGCCTATTCAAGTTGGCGGGCCTAAGTTAGGGAACCCCCTAAATCGTATCGCCATGAGATAGTACTGGCATCTTATTTTATCAAGCACGTCTTGTTCTGATGGCTTCAGTGTCCGCAGTTTCACTGACGCCTATTCTCTTATCTCCACGGCAATACCTTTCTGTTGAAGGGCGTTTGAATGTTCCTGAAGGCATTCAGTTTTGGATTGCCCCACACGAAAAAGCCAGGCACTGTCCCAGCACACCTGACGTACGCGCCAGCGTAGGAATACTCCCCCTTAAGATGGATCGTAGAGAACTCGTACATCACTACAATTGTCCTTTATTTCTCTCTGCTCTCTCTTTCTTCATATAATTATGCAATGAATTTAATCAATAAAAATGTACATGACCCCAATAAACTAACAACTTTGCATATATTGGATGTGTTCCCAAGAGAAACTGTTACAAAAGCTCCTTTTATACTATTAGCAAATAGCATTAAAAAACATGTGGCATATTCATTCTTTAAAACATTTAAAGAAATAAACTAAAGTCATAATGAAGCCTCGGTCTGAAAGAGAAACCCTTCTCGTGAAGGGCATTCCACACTTTTCATATCGCATGCGGATTTGTCACGTGGGAAATCCTAACGTATGAGAACAGCAGTAAGAAAATCGGCACGAACGCCTACCAGATGCAGCAAATTAGTGATGTCATCTATTCCTCCAAGGTTGAGTTCCGCACCCTGTCTCATGGTTATGAAGTGACCCCATAGAGTTCGATTTGGACTCGGATTTACACTGATTTTCGGAATGACATTTCCAATGTATTGAATAGTGATTGAGGCAGACAGTACTTTGAAAATTCTTTTCAGGTCCAAGTTCAGGTACTGAGCCGAAGTCACCCTTAGTAACATCCATGATTAGTGCTGTAACTGATCACTGTGCTTGTTTAATGCATCAAGGGTGCGCACGCTTTCTTGGGGAGGATCGGCATTTGCCATGACACTTGGGTAGTCACCGATCCCCCGCAAGTGGGTAGGGTGCAGCATCGCTGTCATGTAAGTGTCACACCAACAAGTCACTTGACTAGTTCAATTTTAATGCTGGACGTCTGCTTATCCGGATCCACAGCAACAGAATCCGAACTTCTGATGAGTCAAGGTTATTGCTGGTGTTTATGACTATTATTGAGTGTTTCTCCCTCCTCACCATTGTACAGATCTCGGAGGTGGATAAGAGGGATTCATTGATGTAAATATCACATGTACGAATGCCCTGAAGAACGCAGTAATACAACGAATCACATATGTCTACAATTCATTCATTATTTAATAAATAAATTTCAATACTAGTGTTGATCGGACTGAAGTGCTAAGTCTGTGCCGATCTTTGGTGATTCAAGTCCCTGAACCTGACCCCTAAACTCATCAGAAGTTCGGATCTGGGCTTGGATCCGGATTAACAGACCGCCAGCATTAAAATTGAACTAGCATGTGAGTGTCGGCACTTACATGGCAGCAATGCTGCACCCCACCATTTTTAGGTAAGATCAGTGCTCCCCAATGACATAATGGCAAATGCCGATCCTCCCCAAAAAGGCGGCGCACATTGATGCATTAAAACAGCACCAGTGATCAGTTACAGCACTAATCATGGATGTTACTAAGGGTGACATTCGGGCTGAGTACCTGAACTTGGACCTGAAATGAATTTCAAGTACTATGGGTCTGCTCATCACTAATCAATACATTAGGAAATGTCATTCCGAAAATCAGTGTCAAATTCCGAGTCCAAATCGAACTACTATGGGTCCACTCATCACCATGGACAGGGGGCGGAACTCAACCTTTGAGGAATAGATGACATCACTAATTTGCTGCATCGGTAGGCGTTTCCGCTGCCGATTTTCTTCCTGCTGTGTCTCATACGCTTAGGATTTCCCACGTGACAAATCCGCATGCGATATGAAAAGTGTGGAGATGCCCTTCACGAGAAGGGTTTCTCTTTCAGACCGAGGCTTCATTATGACTTTAGTTTATTTCTTTAAATGTTTTAAAGAATGAATTGCACATGTTTTTTTAATGCTATTTGCTAATTATTATAAAAGAAGCTTGTAACAGTTTTCCTGGGAACATCAATATGAAATTTTTAGTTTATTTTGGGTCATGTACATTTTTATTGATTAAATTTCATTGCATTAATTATATGGAAGAAAGAGAGAGAAATAAAGGACAATGTAGTGATGTATCGAGAGTTCTCTTAGAAGATCCATCTCTAAAGGGGGATGTATCCTACGCTGGCGCTGATACGTCAGGTGTTGCTGGGACAGTGCCTGGCTTTTTCGTTGTGCAATCCAAACTGAATGCTTCAATAAATTCAAACGACCTTCAACAGAAACGGATTGCCCTTGTGAATTAAGCGAATATGCGTCAGTGGAACTGCGACACTGCAGCCATTAGCGCAAGACGTGGCTTGAATACAATAAGATTTGCATGTCGCATTTGGGAGTGCCAAGTACTATCTCATTGGATACGATTTCGTGCGTTTTTCCCTATTTAGGCCCCAACTTGACTACAGTTCTACAAGGAGTCAAGGCCATAATTTTGAGAATTCACAAATCTTTATAATTCTTACAGATCTGTTGCCCGCTGGTTTGTCATATGTTTTTATCACTATAGAGAAAAGTGCAATCATATTATGAGGAACAGAACTTTTATTGTCAGTTAGAAGGAGTTAATGCAGCGAGTTAGTATTTGCAATTTTGCCCCTTCTTCTTAAGGACCTCTGCAATTCTCCCTTGCAGCTCTCAATCACCTCTGGAGCAAATCCTTACTGATAGCCGTCCATTCCTGCACAATCACTAAATGGGCTTTGCAATTGCTGGTTTGTCCACCGTCCTTGATGATTGGACCCACAACCTATGTTTTTGTTCCCTGGCCATTTAGATATCACCTTTGCTTGTATGGCAGGTGTCCATCATGCGTAGAAGGTATTGTTCATCACCATCTGCTCCTGGAGGGTTGGGAGAATTGCTCTTGGAGGACTTCTTCTACCCATTCTTTATTCATGGATGTGTTTTTTAGGCAAGACTTTGACGGGAGCCGATTCCTCCCTTGGCTGAGAGCACGCCCCACAACATAAAAGGCTGCAGGAGGCTACAGTTGGCCTAGACAAGACTGGTGGTATCGCTCAACATTGGTCTTCTCTCCCCAACAAGCTGTTATCCAGATGTTCCAAACAATCGGAAAGGGGATTCATCAGAGAAAATTACTTCTTTGCTGCCTCCTGGACACCAGTCCTTACTCCAAGAGTCTCCGCAGTGTCACAGTGCGTGCAGGTGCACTCACACCTGCCTGCTGCCATTCCTGAGCAAGCTCTGCACTGCTGGGAGCCCCATCCCCAAGCTGAAACACTTGTAAGAGACGGTCCTGGCGCTTGCTGGTCCTTCTTGGGCCCCTGGAGCCTTTTTGGCAACAATGGAACCCCTCTCCTTGAATTCCTTGATGATGCGATAGATTGGTGACTGAGATGCAATCTTTCTAGCTGCGATACTCTTCCCTGTTCGGCCAGTTTTGTGCAGTGCAATGATGACTTCACATGTTTCTTTAGAGATAACCATGGCTAACAAAATTCAAGTAATGTGATTGCATCTAACTGTGTGTCCGGGGGAACCCTCCAGGGATGGAGAATAAACCTACATGGTCCGGTGATGGGATTCATGACCTGTGGTTGTGCAGAGGATTCCCTTGAGTACTGTGGGAACCACAACTCCCTAGCTAAGTCATTAAGGGACCCCAGCACACCCAACAGAGTCACCCTATAAACCCTGTCTGATCTTTCTAATATCAAAGTTTCATTGCATTGTGCAATTCTAATATCTGCAAATTCCTAATACACAGAGCAACATACGCGTCCAGTGCTAGGGAGGTACGTACAGAGCCAGACTCACATGCCAAGTGTGTCTGGACAAGGACATGCTGGGAAGGACAGTGATGTCCAGGAAGGGGGCAGAGGCTGCAGCCATGAGGAGGTGGGATAACTGAACTGCATGGTTGTGTTCCTCCGTCTCCTTGACTGGATCTCAGGAGAGACAGGACATAATTAAAAGTCAGTTTTGAAGAAATGCTTCAGCGCATACAGAAAACCCCTATACAAGCTATATAAACACCTGAGGCATACTTAGATAGTAGTTTGTAGTGTACTGTTTTGGGATTGTGGTGGGTTTCCAATGTAACAGGTTCCCTTTATCAAAAACAGTGCACCCTATATTATGTGCAGTTTGGCAGGGTAGTGTGCATGAATATGGCGCCCCCTGCACTTCTCCGGCAGAACGTACCAATGTTTTTTTGGTGCATGTTCAACATGGGGGGTGCAACACGATTCTTTTGGACACTGCATGATAAATGTGTTGCATGGTCCGACCGAGCACCGGAACACCTCTTTATGTGCAGAACTTGAATCGGTTGCATCAGGTATACTGCAGCGGACACTTCTCAAATACATACAGAAAACTGGCGCAAATGTTTTAATAAATCTGGATCCATGTCAAGAATGAAATCTTTGGGGGTCATTTACTAAGGGCCGATTCGCGTTTTCCCGACGTGTTACCTGAATATATCGGGCCGCTGGATCGCGAATGGACCGGGTAAGTAAATCTGCCCCATTATCTGGTGCTGACATCCCCCCCCATGTCTTTAACTGCCCATTTCTCTGTAATCACAGAGGTCCATCCTAGAGATCCTAACCTTTCCTATAGAACAGTAAACTGGGTTTCCCACTGAAGAACACTTTTCTTTTAAAGTTATCCAGAAAGATTTAGTACAGAAAATATTCCAAAGTCTTTTTAGAAAAAAAAATAGTACACAAAAAGTATCACAAAATGTAGGGGTTCACATTCTTTTCCCTAGGCTGCTTGACAAATGACGGTTCCTATGATCAAACTGATAGGCAATGACTGTATTTGACTTTCTGAACTCGGAAGTTGGACCCTGCAGAGATAAGTGACTGAATATCAGGAATGTAATATATTCATTGCCTAAGGGTCCTATTACACAGACGCGCTAACAACAAGCGCTCATCAATGTCTCGATCAATGCGCGCTTTCATCAGTGTTTTACACAAGTCAATGAGCACAACATAAAGGAGGAATGATCACCACCGTAGTCCTTACTCCCCTCTATGGCGGTGTTATTTACACAGGGGGGTGTTATGCTTATTCCAGATCATTGACCCAATTATCATCCAACGTAAACAGGTCCTACTCTACTGTGGTGATCTACTCTACATAACCAGGATATCATCCTCTTTATAGCTGTAGATCACCAGGATATTATCCTCTTGATTACTGTACATCACCAAGATAGTATCCTCGTTCTACTCTAGATTGCCAAGATATTATCCCCCTTACTGCTCTAGATCACCAGAATAATATCCTCTTGATTACTGCACATCACCAGGATATTATCTTCTTTACAACTCTAGATGACAGGAAGTTATCCTCTTAGGGTAAATTCACATGGCCGTCTGCAGGGAACGTATGTACGTCCCCATAGGCGGCAATAGCGGCTTGCTCTATCTTTCGGCGAGTGTGCGGCCGTGAGCCGCTGTTTTCTATCGAGAGAGGAGGGGCCACCTCCTCCTCCTCTCCAGCATACGGCGGTATGCCCGTGTGAATGAACCCTTAGCTACCAAGGTCATCAGTAAATTATCCTCTCTACTTCCCTACATCATGGGGCATATTGTCCCTTAAAATACCCCAGATCACCCGGATATTATGATCTTAAATGTTCTTGGTCACCGAGCTTGATGACCAGTGGTGATCTCTTTAACTACCCTATTGTTACTCCTGTGCTTGTTCAGGCTCCAGCGCTTCCTGTCTATAAATTCCAGGTATGTGAACTCTAACATACCCTAACCACAAGTCCATGTTTGTGTTCTGCGGACCCCAACCTAACCAAAACAATGCCTAATGCTGTCCCTTCTTCTACCCAAAATGACTGGGGATATTGTCCTACTAGAATAAATAGATACACTGGATAACATACTATTTACTACCCTTAGTAACAAGGGATAATGCCTTCATATCAAAACTTGATAAACAAGTAAACCATATAGCACCAAAAATATTACTTCCTTAAAAAACACAGTTCACTGGAGAAATTAAAACATCTGGATAAATATTAAAAGCTAAAATATATTCACTGACACCATGTTACCTGCTCCTTTTAAGGCGCCTGCAATGAAGTTGAAATGTCTTTTGGGGGAAAAAGGCAAATATTGACTTTGCAATGAATTGCTGTTAACCTGATCACTCTCTATAACATTCTGGAGTATATGCAAATTGCCATTATAAAACCTGATGCAGTAGACTTCGTAAAAATTAACATTTGTATCATTCTTAAAACTTATGGCCATGACTGTATTCAACCACTGCTAAAGGCAGTGCACAGATGCAGGGCAGAAACACCCCATGCCAGCCCACTCAGCTGCTGGGAAGGTCCCCCTTCCACTTGGTCCGGCGACGAAGTATGGAAGGATATTGTGCCTATTTCAGGGCCTGTATGCCAGATTTCTACATTACAAGCTCTGATAAATCTTTCTTTTATTTGCATTTGGCATCTACTGCGCTGCATCTCTATTGAACCGTTAGCTCCTAAATCCTTCCATAGATACCAGTTCAGCATGTAGCTCACTGCTAACGCTCTTGTCTCCCATGTTCAAGGTAAGGCGCTTCATTCCTGTCAGGTGAAATTCAAGTAATGTGATTGCATCTACATGTGAGTCCGGTTGACGCCTCCCAGGGATGGGGAATTACCCTACATGGTCCGGTGATGGGATTCATAACCTGTGGTTGTGCAGAGGATTCCCTTGAGCAATGAGGGAACCACAACCCCCTAGCTAAGTCATCATGGGACCCCAGCACACTCACCACAGTCACCCTATAAACTCTGTCTGAGCTTTCTAATATCAAAGTTTCATTGCATTGTGCAATTCTAATATCGGCAAATTCCTAATACACAGAGCAACATATGCGTCCAGTGCTAGGGAGGTACGTGCAGAGCAAGACTCACAGGCCAAGTGTGTCTGGACAAGGACATGCTGGGAAGGACAGTGATGTCCGGGAAGGGGGCAGAGGCTGCAGCTATGGTGGGGTAACTGGACTGCATGGTTGTGTTCCTCCGCCTCCATGACTGGATCTCAAGAGAGACAGGACATGAATAAAAGTCCATTTTGAAGAAAATGCTTCAGTTCATACAGAAAAACCCTATACAAGCTATATAAACACCTGAGGCTTACTTAGATAGTAGTTTATAGGGTACTGTTTTGGGATTGTGGTGGGTTTCCAATGTAACAGGTTCCCTTTATCAAAAACAGTGCACCCTGTATTATGTGCAGTTTGGCAGGTAGTGTGCATGAATATGGTGCCCCCTGCACTTCTCCGGCAGAAAGCACCAATGTTTTTTTGGTGCATCTTCAACATGGGGGGTGCAACACGATTCTTTTGGACACTGCATGATAAATGTGCAGAACTTGCATCGGTTGCATCAGGTATACTGCAGCGGACACTTCTCAAATACATGTACAAGCAGTTCTTTTCAGTGCAAAGTCAGACAGAAAACTGGCGCAAATGTTTTAATAAATCTGGATCCATGTCAAGAATGAAATCTTTGGGGGTCATTTATTCGCGTTTTCCCGACGTGTTACCCGAATATTTCCGATTTGCGCCGATTCTCCCTAAATTGCCCCAGGATTTTGTCGCACGCGATCGGATTGTGGCGCATCGGCGCTGGCATGCACGCGACGGAAATCGGGGGCGTGGACGAACGAAAACCCGACGGATTCGGAAAAACCGCCGCATTTTTTTAAAGAAAACTGTCATGGAGCTTGCACTTACCTTCACTCAGCCCGGCTCGGTGAATTCCAGAGCTTTCCGATGCTTTTCAGCTCAGCAGCGCCACCTGGTAGACAGCAGAGGAACTACCTTAATAAATCCCGGCCGGACCTGAATCCAGCGCAGAGAACGCGCCGCTGGATCGCGAATGGACCGGGTAAGTAAATCTGCCCCATTATCTGGTGCTGACATCCCCCCCCCATGTCTTTAACTGCCCATTTCTCTGTAATCACAAAGGTCCATCCTAGAGATCCTAACCTTTCCTATAAAACAGTAAACTGGGTTTCCCACTGAAGAACACTTTTCTTTTAAAGTTATCCAGAAAGATTTAGTACAGAAAATATTCCAAAGTCCTTTTAGAAAAAAAAATAGTACACAAAAAGTATCACAAAATGTAGGGGTTCACATTCTTTTCCCTAGGCTGCTTGACAAATGACGGTTCCCATGATCAAACTGATATGCAATGACTGTATTTGACTTTCTGAACTCGGAAGTTGGACCCTGCAGAGATAAGTGACTGAATATCAGGAATGTAATATATTCATTGCCTAAGGGTCCTATTACACAGACGCGCTAACAACGAGCGCTCATCAATGTCTCGATCAATGCGCGCTTTCATCAGTGTTTTACACAAGTCAATGAGCACAACATAAAGGAGGAATGATCACCACCGTAGACTTACTCCCCTCTATGGCGGTGTTATTTACACAGGGGGGTGTTATGCTTATTCCAGATCATTGACCCAATGTAAACAGGTCCTACTCTACTGTGGTGATCTACTCTACATAACCAGGATATCATCCTCTTTATAGCTGTAGATCACCACGATATTATCCTCTTGATTACTGTACATCACCAAGATAGTATCCTCGTTCTACTCTAGATTGCCAAGATATTATCCCCCTTACTGCTCTAGATCACCAGAATAATATCCTCTTGATTACTGCACATCACCAGGATATTATCTTCTTTACAACTCTAGATGACAGGAAGTTATCCTCTTAGGGTAAATTCACATGGCCGTCTGCAGGGAACGTATGTACGTCCCCATAGGCGGCAATAGCGGCTTGCTCTATCTTTCGGCGATTGTGCGGCCGCGAGCCGCTGTTTTCTATCGAGAGAGGATGTGCCACCTCCTCCTACTCTCCAGCACCCGGTGGTAAGCCCGTGTGAATGAACCCTTAGCTACCAAGGTCATCAGTAAATTAACCTCTCTACTACCCTACATCATGGGGCATATTGTCCCTTAAAATACCCCAGATCACCAGGACATTATGATCTTAAATGTTCTTGATCACCAGAGAAAGTAACTGTCTACGCTTGATGACCAGTGGTGATCTCTTTAACTACCCTATTGTTACTCTTGTGCTTGTTCAGGCTCCAGCGCTGTCTGTAAATTCCAGGTATGTGAACCTAAACCTAAACACAAGTGATCAGTGGGTCCCTTCACCTACTACTAACACTCGTGATCGGTGATGTCAATGGTGGTTAGGGAAGGGAGGGGGGGGGGGATGATCTGAATGCAGACTTTTGCTACAAGTCCATGTTTGTGTTCTGCGGACCCCAACCTAGAATATTCGGTACAAACCAAAACCATGCTGTCCCTTCTTCTACCCAAAATCACTGGGGATATTGTCCTGCTAGACTAATTAGATACACTGGATAACATACTATTTACTACCCTTAGTAACAAGGGATAAGGCCTTCATATCAAAACGTGATAAACAAGTAAACCATATAGCACCAAAAATATTACTATCTTAAAAAACACAATTCTCTGGAGAAATTAAAACATCTGGATAAATATTAAAAGCTAAAATATATTGAACCGTCAAGAACTTTCATTCCTTAAATAGTTTGGGACGACCAACACGGAGGATGATATTGTAGGGGCACCCAATTTTCCTAGATAAGTTGGGAAGCTTAAAATCATCTCCTACAGGATGCAGATATAGTTTACAGCTATGAAGGACTCAATTCTCTGCCTTTAAGAGCAGATCAGTGCATTAGTGGCCCCACATGCCAAATTCTCCTGAGTATAAGAAACATGTGCGTATGGATGACCATGCATGAGACAAC
The DNA here is from genome assembly GCA_019512145.1 of Engystomops pustulosus. NCBI lineage: Eukaryota > Metazoa > Chordata > Amphibia > Anura > Leptodactylidae > Engystomops > Engystomops pustulosus. Next base: position 906,257 of record WNYA01000018.1, read on the forward strand.
AGATGTTTCCAAAGGTCGAGGTCGGATCAATGTTGCTTGGAAGGTCATTAGTAGATCAGCTCCATGTAACCCCTATGGGCTTCCAGTCGAAATGTCTGAGCCGCACCTGCTGTCATGACAAATCCCACTGCTCAAGAGAAGCTTCCTAGTTAAGGGACACAACCTTCTAGTTGACCTCCTTGGCTTATCCCTTGGGCTCCTGCATTCCTTGAGAAATTTATTTCTTTAGGCACATTGATATAAAAATGTCACATCCATCCTACAAAAGCAGGAAAAAGTTTTACTAATTGACATTTTTGGACTTTTTTACTCGCAACCCCAAATGGCCAAATGTTCTTAAAAAGCAGATGTTGAGGCAGAACGTGGAGCGGAATTCAGATGTGCACAACTCCAATCAAGGTTTTATTTTCCCCTATTACCTCCGATTGTGTTTGCTCATTTTAATTCTGTTCACTCGCTCTAGGAGAAAAAAAAAAAATGTCTAATTAATGAATCACCCGCACCTGCTCACAGGAACGGGCCATGAAACTTCACATCCGCTAGCCTGTCGTACTGATTACACGAGCTGCAAGATTACACGGCAGACGCAACGTTCAACTTCCATCATGTGGGATATATTGACTGTGACCGTCTGTTATCATTGAACCGATAAGAAATTTTGAGACTTTATGGGGGCATTGAATATTTTTTAAAATATTAAATTTTTTTAGCGACAAGTCAACTCCTTTTTTTAAAAAAAAAAATGGCTGCTGTTTCATCTCTGCAGCTCAAACACTGCCATAACATTTCCCTGGCTATTCAATATAATCAAATTCAATCAGGAGAGCACATTCGCTGTCAAGAAAAAGCAGAAATGTAGATTTATCCCGTGGAATCAGTGAAATTATAGATAAAAATTCTTAAAATGCTAATTTTATAATGATTCATCCATCCACATCCATCCTGTCTCTTTCCTGCTCTGCTACATACGAACACCAAATATTTAAATGACTAGCGCGACAAATGCAAATGTGTCCTTTACCGATCCCTTGTGACCTCTAGTTATAGGGGCCAATGCCCCCCAGAGAATGGGCACCAGGCTTTAAAGGTTTGTAGTTCATTTGTGTCTCTGTATTTTATTAACACCTTTGTGCCCTCCTATGAGGGCCACAAATCTATGCTTCCTGTCCTGCCCTATGTTTTGATCCATGCCCTTACCTGCTCTGACCTATGGCTTGTCCCTTACCATGTCTAGCCCCCTTGTTTTATGCACCAGCTTATCTTGACCAGCCTGGGACTACTCTGAGATGTAGCAATCTGATGACCAATTAGGGGATTAAGTGTTAGAATTGGTAGGATCCCTTTGGCAGCCAAAGCTGAACTGGTTAGGTGTAACATTGGGACATACTATATTATATGTATTACCATGACTTCTGGCTCCGAGGGGGCGGTACATGACACAATTTATAACACAGGAAATTGAGATGCCCTGTGCCATGCTCTTTTTCCTCAAATCTGCAGGAAAGTCATCTGCAACTTTATTTCTTTTCAAGAAATTTGCATTTTTCTTTATTTTTGCAATATCCCTAGAGTAATGGGTTTAAAACCCCCAATTAGTGGGTTTAATTACTATTAGATACTATTGGGGCACATTTACTAAGAACAGTGTAGTGTGTACTATGTGCAGTTCCCTGTGTAGTGTGCAGTGGGCGCCAGACTTCTCACGATTTCTGATGCTCGTTCTTCATGAATCTGGCACCCCCTGCACTGCTCCGACAGAGTGCACCACCTTTTTTTGGTGCACCTTTAACATGGAACATGCAACACATTTCTGTTGGACTTTGCATGATAAATCTGGCACCGGGACACCCAATAATTTGTGTCGCGTGAAGACTTGTGCAGCTTCACCACAAAAGGGTCACATGTGATTCATATGTGGCGCTGACATTTCTTAAATACCTGTGCAAGCAGTTTGCTCTAGAAAGAACATGCAAAGTCCGACAGAAAACTGGCGCAAGATCCTTAGTAAACCAAATTATTCAGGGAGGTTTTTCTTTTATGTTTTATAAGAAGGAATAAAAGTGGAAACGCCTTTTTACTCCTAAATAACATTGATGGTTATGTTATATAGAATTGTTTCCCCTAAATCCCTTCCTCATCCAATCCCTTCCCTTCCTTGGTTAAACTTGATGGACCTTACACGGTAGCTAAAAAAGGCGTGGTTTTCCTTATCCCATCCTGGAAAACTTTGCATATTTTCCCAGAATCCACCAGTGAAGCATCCATGGCTGTAAGACTCCACACACCTACATGGTGGCCTTAATTGGCAAAGTCTCCGTAAGGAGAACTCTTACTTCCCGACCCTTGATGGACATGGTCTTTTTTCCACCGTACAAACTATGATACTAGGATGTGAATTATTTATGGATTTCATGTGGATTCCACATCAGCTAAAAAAAGTAATAAAGATTTTCCCTGAATCTCCGAGAAACCACATAAAAAAAACGTTTGTAAAACATACATTTTTGAAAATTTTTTTAATCCACTCCCAAAAACTGCTCTACTCTACTAATGTATCATTCCGGGGACACTGGGCATTGTATATTGTGTATAGAATTCTAGAGGATAAAACCTGTTAAAACACTTCTGTCTCGTCTACGGATATTTTTCCACAATAATTGGATAAATTGCTCTTTAATTATCCATTGTAATATTCTGAGCTGCGCTAATTAACTTTTTTCTAAATATTTTTAATTGCATTAATTACAGTAACAAAGAGGAGCACTTGACTCTCTGAGTGGACTCCATAGAACCTTCCGCACATTCGAGAAACATTTCCAGCAGGTACATTCATCACTAAACACTTAGACCCCTTTAATAGAGTCTTTTTCCGAGGCGGCTCACAGACATCCTAAAGGTATAATTGTATGAAACAAATATATCCCACTTTATAATATTCTTGTATCTTGGAAACCGCACACCGCGAGGCCCATTCAGTGTAATAGTTGCTATAGCAGCTAATATTTTCCCAGCGATTGAGTAGTTGCCATAGCTGCTTATCATATTTTTACTTTATCTTTTCATATTTTGGTAAATATGAGGACATGTAGTGTTTTTTGATTCATTAGAGATGGAGTGACTCATCTTCGGAACGTTGGTGGTGACTAATTCTTGTAACTACAAAAACAATTACTAAAGTTCTAAACTTTGATGGAAATATTTAGTTGCATCGTTATCCTCGTGAAGGATCATATCTAATGTTCACAGCTGAGTGGAGGCTGATGTCCACGGGTGATCGTTGTGTAGGATTCCTCCTGACTTTAACTATAAATTAAAAAAATAACACTGCAAAAAGTTCCCATGTAACCTGAGCCTAAGGCCCCCACGTTTTTATCTTCGTCTGCAAACTCGGGGTTGTAGGTAGGCTTCTACATTGTCTTATTCACCCATTTTCATCCTATTTTCTCCTTCCTCGTCTTCAGAAACGGTTCACATGTTATCCATATGTCATATGGCATGTTTTTGTGGATCTGAGGGCTGAAATTATGTCATGTGTTTGGGGCCTCTACTTAAATACATGTAATGATTTTCTGGACATGTGTGTTGTAGCTAAGCAATAGAACACAAAACCTTGCTCCGCACACTGGGGGTCATTTACTAAGGGCCCGATTTGCGTTTTCCTGACGTGTTACCCAAATATTTCCGATTTGCGCCGATTTCCCGTGTATTGCCCTGGGTTTTTGGCGCTCGTGATTGGATTGTGGCGCATCGGCGCTGGCATGCAACGGAAATGGGGGGGCGTGGCCGAACGAAAACCCGACGGATTCGGAAAAACCGCCGCATTTTTTAAAAAAAATGTGTCGCGGAGCTTGCACTTACCTTCACTCAGCCCGGCTCGGTGTATTCCAGTGCGTTCAGGGGAACTTCAGCGCAGCAGTGCCACCTGGTGGACGGCGGAGGAACTGTCTTAATAAATCCCGGCCGGACCCGAATCCATCGCAGAGAACGCGCCGCTGGATCGCGAATGGACCGGGTAAGTAAATCTGCCCCAATCTTGCAGACTGGAATGCAATCTGCAAAACATGAGACATGTGGATTTCAATGGGAAGGCAGTAGACGCAAAAACAGCTCAAATAAAGGACAGAACCTGAGATTACTTCCATGTAAACACAGCACTAGGAAAAAAGTCTATGGGCCACAGTTATTAAAGTGTTTTCTGTCTTAATTTGTACTGAAAAGAATGGGCAAACTGCTTGTACATGTATAATGTGTCTGCGCTAGTTTTGAGTCGCGCTGCTCTGTTCCCAGTAAGACCGAAAAAATGTGCACCTGGTAGCGCTTATTCAGAGCTTGCACCACAATTATTCTGAAGCAAAGGGCACATATTCCGAACAGTGCAGGTAGCCCCCGATAATGGAAGACCGTGAGCATTCATTACCGCAAATAGTAAAGACTGCACTTGTTTTGATAAATCTGGGACAATTAGTATGAATTCACTACAAAATAGAGACCTAAGTAATCTACAAATACAGGAAAAACAGGAATGCAAAAACATTTGTCAAAAAGGGGGCTTAGGGTTATTGGCTCGATTTTGTGTGGACTACTGGGGCTTGAAATCTCTACTTGTACCCCTACAACAGTATTTGACAAAAATATCTCAAAGAAGCCAAACCTATTTTAGGATGTGAACATATGTCAAAAAGTGCATAATTTACATTAGTCAATTTGCATTAGTTAACTTTTTCGATGGGGGTGTATGCACCCGGACATAGGATCGATAGAGAGTATTGGACTATACCATGGAAGGCCATATTTTTACCATCTTGCTTTGATATGAGGTACATTTGTTATTGAAGGAAAGTAGAGCATGTGGCACATTATGACAATAAAAATCGATATCGATGGTACGATATTACAGATGTAGCTCAAGAAAAATGTTTTTCCAGTATATGAAATGATGAAGCATCTACAGTACTTACACCCGCCTCAATGGAGGGACCATTTCTGTCATCAGATGATCACTTCATACCTGATGCCCCAGAGTCCAAGAAGGCACAAATCAGGTATGAAGTGTACGTCATGTCACTGCCACTTGCAAGGTGGTCAAAAAATTATATGTAAGGTGAATGTGCCCCCTGTGATGCTTAATAAAGCAATGGGGCACAATTACCTACCCGGTCACGATCCCGCAGTGCGTTGTCCGACAAGGATTCGGGTCCGGCGCGATTCACTAAGATCGTGCGCCCAAGTTCCTGCATGCGTCGCTTCTGCACCGAAGTCCGCCGGAGTTCACCTGCTTCTTCCTGGTGCATGTGAGTGCTTGATCTTACAACACATTTCCTTTTTTTAAATTCCGTGGTTTGTCCGAATCCGTCGGGTTGTCCGACGGCCACGCCCCCCCATTTCTGTCGCATGCAAGCCGATCCGATCGTGGGCGCCTAAAACCCGGGAGAATTCAGGGCAAAATGGAAAAATTTGCGAACCTCGACGAAAGTGCAGCGTTCGGACCCTTAGTAAATGAGCCCCAATATGTAAAATAAGGAAAAAAAGAACTTAAACAAAGAAAGGAGAAATTAATGCAGATGTCAACTTTACATCGCCAGGGACACAAAGCTATGTATGCCATACACCAAAACATACCAATATAAAATTTACATTAAAATTACACAAGTAAAGAAAATAAAGCCTAATGTATTTTCTGCTCCAATTTTTGTAAAGATTTGATCATCAAAAGGGACAAAAAAGATTTTGAGAATGGGGCTGCCATTTTGAATTTTGGTGGATCATTATCCCTTTCCCCATTTAACACCTGTGATCGGTGTTCTGGCAGGGACCGTGGGTGTTAACTCTTTAAATTTCCCTGGCAGAGTTGTTGGGGGCATTTAAATGCTGACAACAACTTTGCCAGAACATTTAAAGAGTTAACACCCACAAACCTTACCAGCACCCATTGTGGGTGTTAAATAGCATGAGGTTTGGATTTGTTCCCCAGACACGACCAAACTAATTGGTTTGTCACTGTAACATCTGAATTATCTCTTGTGGTGCAAAAGGGAATCCAGGGAGAATCTGATTTGGAAACCTTTGAACCACAAGAGATATTTGTTTGCAGCCCTTGATCCAATATGGAGGCTTTCAAGATGGGGGCTACTTTTTGGGCATAGTGTAGAAGATAGACTCCTCCATCCTAAAAGTATTTTCTGGGACGCCCATAGATCATTGCGCGGTCCAGTTTCTATATATCTTATTGAAGTTCATGGCTTTTCGCATAGCACAGCTGCTTTTGTCTGTTTCTGTGATTCCGTCCATCTCGGTGGGTGGAGCCAGGCTGAGATGGAGACATTTCTGTAAAGTTGTTCTCTGTAACATGCCTATTTTAGTTGCTGATTTGGTCGAGAATAATAGTGTAATTTTATGAAATGTTTAACTTTCTGTGTCATGCTCCGCCCCCCACAGTGTCAGGTGGTCACAGATTCCGGTGGTCACAGATTTCACATCCTGAAGTCATGTTAAAGACAATAACCCATTCAGCTCTGTTATATCTTATTCTGATCTTTACATTCTTTGACAACTTAAAGACTCCAAAAAAAGTTTCTTCTGTAGCGCAATGCGTTTTCACCTTGTTAGAAGATAATACAATTACATGGAGGCTTATTTAATTTCACCCGAAAGAACACAGTGAAATAAAAACATGATGTAATAAAGTAATCTTAGCCGCAATAATTTGCAGTCTCCTCTGGATCTCTCCATACAATATAATAAGCAATACGCACTTGACCTTATTTTTTTGTCATATCCATTTAGTTCTCTACTTGGCAAAGACACTGATGGCAATCAGCCCAGTACAATCTAAAGTCACAATGTATCCCCAGGTCTTTCAATCACTAGAAATAATAGGACCAAATTTATGTGACATTGATAGGTGCTATTATCTGCGCTGACATTCTCTATTATTGGAAGTTGGGTTTTGAAAAGTTTCGTTTTTTTCTTACCGTGATTATAATGAGCACGGAAAATAATTACAGGGTTTGCCAGATTTAGAAAATCCTTGATCAACGGTACAGCAAGGGAAGGTGTTCAGAGTTGTTGCAGTCTTTCGATAAGTTTTTGTTATTCATTTTTGATAAATTTATGGTTGAGAAAAGTTGGACTGGCCCTTCCCAGAGATCCTCCTGAAGACCCTAGCTCCAAGCCAATGAAAGACACACAATGGACAGTAGAAGACAACCCAATGTGGAGGACACTGAGGTCAATCTCCTGGGGATTGATGAATGGTGGGCCCGCAGGATAATTTTAATCTGGTAAATCAATGGAACCCCAGTCTGACACTGGGTAATAATATTGAACAAAGATTCAGGTCCACCAAGTCCATGTTTTAATTCTATAATATTAATCCAAAGGGAGGCAACCTCTCCAAAAGGCTAACAGCAATTTCCCCATGGATGAGGGGAAATTGTATCCTGATTCCAAAATTACCATTCCAATAATTTTCCATATCAACATCCCATTCCAAGAATATTGATCCCATGTGATATTGTCACTTTCATCTAGGCCCCTTCTTAACTTCCAGAAGCCAAGTCCTGCTGCCTGTGATCATGTGACCTGTTGCTCCTGACAACGAATGGAAAGCATTAAACCTATTAGAGTCTTATACCCCGTTAAAGTTTTCTATCAGTGGCCGAACCCGTTAAACTTGATTAAAGGAGTTTGTCAAGAATATGGAAAACCCCCAGGGAGCCAGAGTGTAAAAAGAAAAGAACTTTTGCATTTCACTTCTAGTTCAGCACCTGGTCACAAGTTTCGGGAGATCACAGGACCCGCCTAATCCAATGTTCTTTTTGTACCACAGGATGTGACTCCATTTTGTAAGTGACTTCACTTCCTGCTTTGTCCCTTTTTCAAAGGAGGCCACTGTTAGAAGGTCCTGTGACCCACTATAAATTTTGGGCTGGGCAGAAAACCCTGAGCCTCATCGGAACTTGGAGCCTAAGTGGGGTAAGGATGAGTTTTCCCTCCTCTTTACACATGACCAGCTGGGCTTTTTCCATATACCTGGAAAACCTATTCAACTTCTCCAAACTCTCTGGATCCAAATCCAATACAGAACGGATACATGTTAACAACATTTTTCACAGGTTGCTGTTGACAACACAATCACAACATGGCTACACATGGACACTTCTGTAGACATCATGAGACAGATTATCACACAGGGCACAGGTCATGGTCCTGCTGCTCACAATAACTGCCCCAATCTACACAACAAAACTAAAAGGTAACATAACACACAAAACGTTATTCAATTGAATATTTTAGTTTTCATTATTTCAATACAGAACATGGTTATATTTTTAAAAATGTTACAAGATACATGGTTTTATAGAAGATAGATGAGATTTTTTAGTGATGCTTAATCTACCAAACCATACAAATACGACGGACAAAATGTGAGACTGAAGTCCATGTATTTACGTAGACGTCATACATCTATATTTGCCATCTTACTTTTAGAACATAATTTAGCTGTCTTTATGTTTTTTTTCCTAATCTGCCTTCGCGGTTTGATTCCTTTCCAGATTTCGTACGTTTTTTGCCAATGTTAATGTGCAGCCTGTAAAAACAACAATTTGACGTGACAAAAATGACATGTTGTGGAGCCAACGAAATGCAATTAAAGAGAAATGTGCATCAAGATGTGATAGACGTGACATGTTAAATGGGGCAGCGTCCAGAATGTGTCTGTCAGTAAACAGGATGACACAGCGAATGGACAAATAATTGACCAATATGACAGGAGAAACCATTTTGGAGAGAGCTGAAGAAATGTCATCGCCCATCAACGCGTCGGAGACAGATTTTACAGCACTTTACAGAAAATTCTGACTTTAATGCATTTCCAGAAAATTCATTTCTAGACACAAACATGAACAAAAAAAAGACATTTTTATTTAGACTTTTCCATGCGAGATAAGATGAGGAAGAAAAGGTCTACCCCAGGTCAAGTCTATGAAGAAGGTGGTGGCCAATCATAAATATGGGTCATCTACTATTGGAACAACAGATTCCAGCATCTTTTGTATGAACCGTGCATCAATAGAACAACTTTATTATCCCCATACAGGAAATTATTTGTTTCACCAAACAGACCGCCATTTACATAAAAAATACTACTTCAAATACCGTATATACTCGTGTGTAAGCTGAGTTTTTCACCACAAAAAATGTGCTAAAAAAACGTCCCCTCGGCTATACGAGTCATAAAACATATACACGAGTTAAAAATATTTAAAAAATAATAAACTTATATACTCTACCCTCGGTGGCCCGACGTGCAGGAGTGTGACCCCGATGTCCGTGCGGCTTGATTCAGGCTTCGTGCCGTCAGCCAGGGCGCGTCCATCATAGCGCCGGCCGGAAAAAAGGAGCGGTATAGGCATGGCGTATCCAGCATGAGCAGACAGATAAGAACGACATGGACACTAAAGCCTGAAGAGTTTTCAAAAGACATTTCCTTAGGAGCGCGGACATCGGGGGGCCGCGGCCTGCCACGTCCGAGGGCCACCACGAGTTTGAAATTGTGAGATATACAGTTTTTTTTTAATGCTGGGGGCAAGCTGGTAATGGAGGTAACTACTGGGGGCAGGCTGTAGTATACTATGGGGGCAAATATGACAAGAATCGTGGAACAACCGATATACTACTGGGGGCAAAGTTGCTATGGGGCAGGTATACTACTGGAGGCAGGAGTATATCCAGATATACTGGGGCAGGCTTGTATACTTATGGGGGCAGAGACTGATACTACTGGGGGCGGCGTATATAACTGGGCGGCAAGCTGTATACTAAGGGGGGCCAGGGCTTTATTACTACTGGGGGCAGACTGGGCGGTGTATGCGATGGGGGCAGGCGTTATTGTATAATACTGGGGGCAAGTGTATACTATGGGGCAGTGGCGGCGTGTATATAACGGGCCCCCCCCCCGGGACTGGGCTGGACTGTATAATGTTGGGGCAAGAGCGGGGCTGTATACTATAGGGGGCTGGTTGGCTATATACTGGGGGGGTCTGTGACCAATGCATTTCCCAACCTCGGCTTATACTCGAGTCAATAGGTTTTCCCAGTTTTTGGTGGTAAAATTAGGGGTCTCGGCTTATACTCGGGTCGGCTTATACTCAAGTATATACGGTACATATAAAAACACACACACATATACAAGTAAACATGTATAGACTACAATATATAAAAATGTTAAACATACGTCACAAGATAAAATAACTATTGCTCAGCACCTCCCTTCACATTGACCAGGCCAATCACAGAGGGAATAAAAGAAAGCTTAAACCTAGTAGTTTTACAATTACGTTGAAGAAACCTGTCACTAAAAGTACTGCAAAGGGTTAAATTCATTACTTAGAATCGAATCCAGTTTGGTCAGCATTCGCGAACGTAGCACTGTCTCCCACTTTTCCAGTGGGGCACCCACGATTGCACTGGCTTTCTTAACAATTTTCCTGAGTCTGTTTAAGTCCGCAATGCTCACATTATTGCCCCAACATACCACAGCATAGTAGAGTACACTTGCCACTACCAACTGGTAGAAATCAATCAGCATCTTCCTCTGTACGTCAAATGACCTCAACGATCTCAAAAAGAATAGTCCGCCTGATACTTTCTTTTACACCTTCTCAGAGTCAACGTGCAACGATAGTTTCTCATCTAGGTGCAATCCCAGGTATTTGTAAACTGAGACCCGCTCCACCTCGACATCACTGATCCGAAGTGGTTTATATTCCCCATTTGTAGTCCGAAACCTTCTATATCCGCATATTCCTCTAAATAAACAATCTCACAGGTTGGGCAGATCAAGGTACAAGTCAATGGTTGGAAAGGCATCTACAGTTCAAAGTCAAAGCAAGCCAAAGACGTCATCAAATATTAGTACAGATTCATTAGATAAAATAAAGCAAAGGTCAAGGTGCAAATACAGGTGGTCCCCAACTTAAAGAGGACCTGTCACCCAGAAAAATCCCTCTAGAAGTTGCTCACTAAAGTAAGCAGATCCCTAGCTCTACCCCAGTATTAGCAGTGTTAAAATTGCAAGCTTGATCGGAACATACTAATAAACCTGGCAAATACTGCAGTACATCAGAATGCCGGACCAAGCCACATCTCCAGATTGCTTAGCCTGGAGATGCTGCCCTATAGGCTAGTAGAGACCGAGGCCTTTCGCAACCTCATGGCGGCGGCCGCCCCTCGGTATTCGGTCCCCAGCCGCCACTACTTTTCCCGATGTGCCGTCCCAGCCCTGCACCAGCACGTGTCAGACAACATCATCCGTGCCCTGACCAACGCCGTTTCTGACAAGGTCCACCTGACCACGGACACGTGGACGAGTGCTGCCGGGCAGGGCCACTATATATCGCTGACGGCACATTGGGTTAACTTGGTGGAGGCTGGGACCGAGACTGACCCTGGGGCTGCTCATATACTGCCGACGTCGAGGATTGCGGGGCCTACCTCGGTCCAGGTGTTTCAGGCCTACTATGCCTCCTCCTCCTCCCACCCCTCCTCCACCTCCTCCTCCGAACTACCATCCGTGGGCACGGCGCCATCAGTCGGTAGCTCTAGGCACAGCAGCAGTGCCGTCGCTAAGCGACAGCAGGCGGTGCTCAAACTGCTGAGCCTAGGCGACAAAAGGCACACCGCCCAAGAGCTATTACAGGGCATCACGGCGCAGACTGATCTGTGGCTGGCACCGCTGAACCTCAAGCCGGGAATGGTTGTGTGTGACAACGGCCGTAACCTGGTGGCGGCTCTGCAACTCGGCAGACTGACACACCATTTTACTGGAGGGCCACCTACCTGCTCCTCTGGTTTGAAGAATTTTTGGGACTGCCACATACAGGCACTCAATCTATTCCATTTTACTGGAGGGCCACCTACCTGCTCCTCTGGTTTGAAAAATGTTTGGGACTGCCACATACAGGCACTATCCAAATTAAATTGTCTCCATAGCAGCCTCCACACGTTGTCTCCATTGCTACCTCCAAAAGTCGTCCATATAGCTGCCTCCATACATCGTCCCTTTATCAAACGAGGTGTGTCAGGCACAAATTTGGGTTGTTTTCATGGATTCCACATCAAAGTTGTTAACTTTGAGCGTTAGGGTGTTCTATTAGCTTACTGTTAGGCAGGAGTGATTCTCCAAGAACCCAACAGCCCTTCTTAGGGCTACAATAACGTTCTACTATTTTTTTTTTTATTTGCATCTAGTACCATTTTGTGAGGAATTAGCAGGGGGACTTGCTACCGTTGTGTTTAGCTCTTAGTGGCACACATATCCACCTCAAAGACCGAAGTGGGAAAATTTAGTAGGGGTTGGATTTCAATTAGGCACTAACTCAGTGTCATCTCATCTGGCATAGTAGTGTGCTTTGATACTTGGCTAGAAAATAGCCATAGGAGAATCCAAACAGCTTACTTACCCTTACAGTAGCGTTCTATATATTTGATTTCTGGTTGATCTGCTGGTGGCTGTACTTGCTGCAGTGCATGTACTAGCCAATTCTGAGCAATTTGTAGTGAGACTTGCGACCGCTGTGTTTTGCGCTTAGTGACGCACATATCCATAGCAAAGACCGAAGTGGGAAAATTTAGTAGGGGTTGGATTTCAATTAGGCACTAACTCAGTGTCATCTCATCTGGTATAGTAGTGTGCTTTGATACTTGGCTAGAAAAGCTGGCCAGCCAGATCAGGTGGACCTGGGATTGACTAGCCGCTGCCGCGCTGCTCGGATCATTATGTGTCTGGGATGCCGCTTCGGGCGAGAGCTGCTGATGTTCAGGGAAAGCGTTAGGGTGTTCTATTAGCTTACTGTTAGGCAGGAGTGAGGTGATTCTCCAAGAACCAAACAGCACCTTCTTAGGGTACAATAACGTTCTCTACTTTTATTTTTTTATTTGTATCTAGTACATTTTGTGAGGAATTAGCCGGGGGACTTGCTACCGTTGTGTTTAGATCTCTCTAGTGGAACACATTTATCCACCTCAAAGACAGACAGTGCGGAAAAAGGAATCTTCCGGATTTTAAGTGGGGAGAAACGTGGGAAATAGTGGGAAAATTTAGTAGGGTTGGATTTCTCAATTAGGGCACTTAACTCAGTTCAATTCATTGGATAGTAGTGTGGCTTTGAACTTGGCTAGAAAATTGCCAAGAGAATACAAACAGCCTTACTTACCCTTACAGTTAGCGTTCTATATATTTGATTTTGGGTGACTGCTGGGGTGGCTTTGTACTTGCTGCAGGCATTGTTTTTTTTTGCTGTACTAGCCAATTCCTGAGCAATTTGTGATTGTGATGAGGACTTGCGGACAGCGGTTTTGCGGCTTAGTTGACCACACCATCCATAGCAACAGCCCGCGACGAAGTGGGCAAAAATTTTTAGTAGGGGTTGGGGGGGATGGGATTCATTAGGCACTAAATCAGTGCCTCTCATGGGCCTCGTAGTTGTTGATTGTGATACTTGGCTAGAAAATAGCCATAGGAGAAGCCAAACAGCCTTCCTTACGCTCAGTAGCGTCATATATTGATTTCTGTGGATCTGCTTGTGGCTGTACTTGATGCGTGCTGTACTAGCCAAATTCTGAAGGCACTTTGTAGTTTGAGATTGCGGCCGTTGCTGTTTTGCGCTAGTGACGCACATATCTAAGCAAAGACCGAAGTGGGAAGGGGGAAAGTGGGGAAAATTTAGTAGGGGTTGTGGGATTTCAATTAGGCACAAACCTCGTGTCATCTCATCTGGCATAGGAGTGTGCGTTGCTACTTGGCTAGAAAACTAGCAATAGGAGAAATCCCAACAGCTTACTTTACGCCTAAAGTAGGGTTATTATATACTTTGATTTTGGTTGATTGCTGGTGCTGTACTTGCTGCAGTGCATGTAATAGCCAATTTGAGGCCATTTGTGCAATTGTAGTGAGACTTGCGAACCCGCGCATTTTGCGCTTAGTGACGAACATAACCATAGCAAGACAGAAGTCGCCGAAGTGGGAAAATTTCGTAGGGTTGGACTTTTTTTTTCCCCCCTTTAGGTTGGATTTCAATTAGCCACCAGTCTGCCATTGTCCTGTTGTTTTTTATTTTACGTTGATTTTGTTTTAATAATCAGGTGTCATCTCATCTGGCTAGTCGTTGGTGTTATTACTTGGCTAGAAAATAGCCATAGCAAATAGGATAGCATCGTTCGGTTTTAAAAACTCAAAAACCAACCAAAAAAACAAAAAAAAAAACAAAAAAAAACAAACAAAAAAAAAAAACACAAAAAAAAAACAAAAAACCAAAAAAAGTCAAAAAAAAATGAAAGTTATAACATCTCATTTAAAAAGGTTAACCCGAGGGCTGAGGGGTAGAGGACGATGGGAGGGGACGTGGCGTTCCAACTAGCTAGGGGTCAGAGGCGTGGTCTGGGCGGGGTTGAGACACACCTGCCTTATGAGGGAGCCGGGAACGCCGAAGAGTACACTCCTAGGTTCATTGTCTGAGGTACTGGGACTCGTGTTAGAGCACTGTTGATGAGGCCAGAACAGTGCGAACAACAGGTGATATATGTCGGGATTGCTGGAAAAGCTTCGAGCAATTTGTTCAACCGTCAGTCTTCCACGCGTCACCTGTCACCGAACGAAACTCGCCACTCCTCCAGCTCCTGCACCGCGCCTACCCTCCCCCCCAAGTCTGCCCCTCCAAGGGGAAAATTGGCATTTGGACCTGGCCCATTACTCTGGGAACTGTTTTCTGGACCCTTCCCACAGTCACAAACCACTGGTAGGTTGCTGCTGAGCATTTTCCGAGCCAAAGGTTTTTCCACCAGTCACAGTCTGTGGGGTGATGATGACTTTTTGACCGTAGGGAAGTGTTTGTAAAGAGGTGTCGCGATTGGGAGGAGGAGACACGGTTGTCAGACAGGGGGAAGTTGTTGTCAGGGCAGGAAGTCCGCGGGGGGAAGAGACTGGAGGGATCGGAGGATATGCGGTGAAAGACCAAGCTGGGTTGAGAGGCGGGTAGGGTGAACACAGGCTTCGAGACGGAGGAGAGTCCTCGACCAGAACGGTTGGAGAGGCGGCAGTGTGGTGGCCAGAAGGAGACGAGGCGAGAGGGCCAGAGCTGGTGAATCAGCGCCAAATGTTGTGTCAAATAGTGAAGCTCCCGGGTGGAGGGCTCTGGGCGGCGCGGGCTCTAGTCTTCAGAAGTCTGGCGGTTCTTTAAGGACACACGGAATGACCGACGGATGATGGGGTGCAACATTTGCCAACACCAGGCAGCAGGGGTGCCCCACTACTAGCTTAATACCACCCAGTATGCGCAGGCCTAGGACTGCTAAACACCCCACTCAGTGGCAACAAGCCCGTTCACCTCCGGCCGGGCACACCACTGCTCCTTCCCCGTGTCAGTGATAAGGTCAGCCCCCTGCCCGGACCCTGCCACAAAAACCCATATAGCCTCCACGATCCTCCACAGCATACACAGCGGTCAGCTCTCCATACCCCAGACGATGAGAGCGCGAAACGCAAATATAGTCAACCCCCCGAGCGCCAAGCCCTTGATGTG